>JAJVDC010000386.1:0-13262 GCA_021436925.1 Neofusicoccum ribis
GATATTATAAGAGCTATACTAGGCGTAAGGGGAAAGTCTAGCTTAGCTAGAGGAATACTACTATAAAGTAGGGTCAACACTCTCCTAGAGAATAGGCCTCCTAGTATATAAAAGCTCTCTAAAAGAACTAGGCTCCGTAGAATAATTAGAAACATCTAGAAAGAAAAGTAGAAGGCCTAGATAAGCTAGGCGAGGAGAAATAAGCTAGTTACCTAAGATATAAAGTAGAACCCAAAGCTTAGACACCTCTACTATAGGTTATCTAAGCTATAAAGTATAATTACTACCCTACTACGCACTAAAAACATTGGCCTAGAAGACTTTCTCTTTAGGCGTAAGGTGTCTAGGCATCCTAGCCTAGCCTGCCCATATAGCTGGCATAGACAGACTCTAAAGCATATCCTTCTCTTCTACCATCACTTCTAGTAAAATAGAGCCTAGATGCTCCAAGAGGCAGGAACCACCGACTTCTACATACTTCTATCTATAAAGAAGGGTGTGAGAGCCGCAGTAAGCTGGTTCCTTCAGCTAGGTATACTAAATCAGTTCAGCATGACGAGGGAGATGCTCTAGAAGAACCACCGGGAGGACCACCAGGAGGACCACCAGGAGGACCACCAGGAGGACCACCAGGAGAATCACCGAGAGGATCACCAGGAGGACCATTAGGAAAACGGCTAGGAGAACTGAGCTGGAAACTGAGAAGGGTGACACTAGTAATTGAATGAAGGGCTGCCATAGCAGCTACTACCGGTAAACAGGAAAAACGGAACAAGTAGAGGAAGACACGCCTGAATAGAGAGGAGGGGTTTTTGCCTGGCGAATAAGGTTTTCCCCCTCGTGTAAAATAATTGCAGATAGCCATCCCCGCATGGACCCGCAAGGGAGCTATATCGGGAAGAAATGAATTTATCTATCTATCTATTGATTAGTAACACGGCCTTCGCACGCAGTGCTCAGTCACGTGTATTCGTTACCTCTTTCTTGCTCACCCTCTCTTGTACCCTTTCAAGGTAAACCCTATACGGCTTACCGCCCTCTTTGGTGTTTGGATCCTTAGAGGCAGAGGCCCGCCGTTACAGTAGATATGTGGGTCGATTGTCGAATCAGCCTAGGCAGCCGCCTATATACACGTAAGCCTCTACTGTAGGCAACCACCGCCGATCTTGAGTTACTGATAATTGTTCCGAGCGTTCTCTAGGCAATCAAAATCGTGCGCCTAGGCTCGGGACAACGCACCCGTGTTAGGCAACAACTGGGGATGAGGCTCAGCGATTCAAGCTTTAGAGGTTGTACCACGTTACTGTCCGAGAACTCCACTCGAGTGTTACGGCGCAGCCTTGCTAGGAGTATACTCCGTACGAAGGTCGGAAAAAGCCTTCGAGGAGGCCCCGCGGAAGAAGATGATCCACCACGTGACTGCACACGTGACCATTCCACTAGGTCCTATATTTTATTATTCTCTAGGAGAAATGCTATTCCTTTTAGAAAATTAAAATATATCTAGCCCTTATATAGAACGGTACTAGCCCTATCTATAATAGTCTTAGACTCTATACGGACGTTAGATATAAATAAATAATAAAATAGATAACCTACTCGAGTTCCTCCTTGAATTGGGTATACAAAGCCTTCGGTGGCCACTTCCCAGGAAGATTATAAGTAGACTCCTTCTGGTGAGAACCAGAGCCAACCCACACTCCGTCTTCGTCCTTTTGCCCTGGTAGAACAATGAGAGCCGAGGTGTTTGGAGGCACATTCACCTTCAACTTGAACGTTTTCGGCCCCTCGCCCTCGCCCTCCACCACCCACTCACTCTCAACTGTCCCATTAGGACTCTCAAACCTCACCTCCGCCGTCGTCAACGTCCCCCCTGGCACCGGCCCCACCCTAAAAGTCTTCCACCCCGGCTCCAGCGGACTCAACCCCCCAACAGTCGTATGCAACCAATCCGCCACCGACCCCAGCGCGTAGTGATTAAAACTCGTCATCTCCCCCGGGTTGATACTCCCATCAGCGAGCATGCTATCCCACCGTTCCCATATCGTGGTCGCCCCCATGGTCACCGGATACAGCCAGCTCGGACACTTCTCCTCCAGCAGCATACGGTACGCCAACTGAACATGGCCCGCGCCGGACAGCGCTGCCAGCACGAGCGGCGTGCCCACGAACCCAGTCGACACGCGGAACTTCGAGTAGCGAACCAGCCGCGCCAGCCGGTCAGCCGCGACACGGACCTGCTCGTCGCCGCCGTCGTGCAGGGAGAAGCACAGCGCGAGCGCCAGCGCGGTCTGCGTGTCGCCGACCAGCAGCCCAGACGGCGCGACGTACTTCGCCGCGAAGACGGCGCGCAGGCGCGCGTGGTCGGCGCGGTAGCGGGCAGCGAGCGCGTCCTCGCCGACGGCCGCGCACACCCGGGCCACCGTGTCCGTGACGCGCACGAGGTAGGCGTCGGCGACGAGGGTGCCGTCGGTGCGGGCGAGGCCGGGCTCGCGCGGCGGGGCGGCCGGGTCGAGCCAGTCGCCCAGCTGCCACAGGGCGGCGTCCCACAGGCCGTCGGGGCCGCGGCGGACGGCGGCGTCGAGGTGCGCGCGCATGCTGGGCAGCTGCCGCCGCAGGACGGCCGCGTCGCCGGTCCACCGGTACAGCGTCCAGGGCACCAAGATGGCCGCGTCGTCCCACACGGCTTGCGGGACGCTGGGCCACGTCGTGCCGCCCAGCACGTCCGGCACCACCAGCGGCACGATGCCCCCCGCGTCGGCTTGCTCGGCGGCCACGTCCTGCAGCCAGTTGGCGAGGAGGCCGCCGCTGCTGTAGAGGTAGGAGGCGGTGGGCGAGAAGACTTGGATGTCGCCGGTCCAGCCCAGGCGCTCGTCGCGCTGGGGGCAGTCGGTGGGGATGGAGAGGAAGTTGCCGCGCATGCTCCACACGACGTTGTGGTGGAGCTTGTTGACGAGGTCGTCGGAGCAGTGGAAGTGGCCGGTCCGCTGCATGTCGGAGTGCATGACGAGGGCGCTGATGCTGCCCTTGGCTGGCGGGGCTTCGTCTTCCAAGGACCAGCCCTCGATCTGGACGTAGCGAAAGCCGTGGAAGGTGAAGCGCGGGCTCCAGTCCTTGAGTGGCTGTTTGGAGAACACGACAGTGTTTTCGGCCCTGGCACTTCGCAGCGGTCGGGTACCCAGTTCGCCTTTCTCCAGCACTTCAGCATGCCTGATCTTGAGGATGTGACCGTCGGGCTTCTGGAGGGAGCGGATGAAGATCTTGCCGACCAAATTTTGGCCAAAATCAACAAGTGTCTTGCCGCTCTTGCTCTTGAAAATCTCACAAGGCTCAAGCGCCTCCGTCACACGCACCGGAGGAACGTCGGGCAAGATGAGATCAATCTTGGGGAAATCGAGGAGGCGCGCAGGCCGCCATCTGCTTCCGGCTGAGAAAGCGGGGCTTGTCCAGTCTCCGGGCTCTTCGTGTGCATGATAGACCTCCCCGTCGTAAAGCTCGCTCGTGACCAGTGATGACTGATGTGTTCTCCAGCCATCATCAGTGATGATCTTCTGTTGCGATCCATCGTCCAGTTGGATCTCCAGCTGAGCCAGCACACCCAGCCTGTCACCGTAGAAATTGCGCACACCCTCGCCCCACCTGAGTCTTCCGGCGTACCAGCCTCCAGCCACTTCAACTCCAATTGCGTTGTCGCCTTCTTGAAGAAGGCTGGTGACGTCGTAGACCTGGTACTGCAGCCGGTGCCGGTAGCTTGTCCAACCCGGCGTCATCTGCAGATCACCGACCCGGCGACCGTTGATGTGAGCTTCGTAGACTCCAAGGCTGGTGATGTAGAGCCTGGCGCGGGCGTTTGCGAGAGACTGGGCACTGAAGGTCTGCCGAAAGAGGGTCGGCCGGTGCGGCTTGTCCTTGGGCGGATCGTCTGGCGAGGTGATGAAGTTTGCAGCCCAATCCGAGCGCTGCAGCAGGCCGGCTTCTACATCTTGCCAGGAGGACCACTCGGTGGAGCCGCCATCCGATCCAAAGGCCCTCACTCGCACCGATGCCCTTGCGCGGGAGGCCAGCGGCTGGCTGGGCCATGGGTTCAGGACAGAGTTTCCGGAGTCGACGTGAAACAACTCTGGCTTGGGTTCCGATCCTCTGCGAATCTCAACCTCGTATGCTGTCTGGCTCCAATTCTGCGCGGGGGACTGGCCATGCGAGAAGCGCCACGACAAGCGCGGGGCAGGTGTGCCGACGCCGAAGCCGTCCGGATGGTGCTCGAAGCGAAGGTCGGTCAATTGAGCCATGAGAAGATGAATGGGTGAAGGAGGGATTGAGGGTGCTCAGTCTGTCCCGGGGAGGGGCATTTAAGATGCGAACGATGCAGGCGCGTTGTCTGGGTCAGTTGCGTGATGGTGGATGACGCGCAGCCAAATGGAGCTGGTGGGGTTCTCGGCATTCGGGACACTTTCCAGCGAGCACATTGGCCTTGAGGCTCAGCCAGATCTCCCACCCATTTCAGCAACTGCCAGATGGAAAGGCATGGCCGCTGCCGGGCAACGCTAGCATGTAGTCTGGTTGCCGTGCCTTGCGTGCCCGTCGGGCGGGCCGGCCGCGGGGCCCGAGGGACGATGCTTTGAGTGCACTACAGCTTCGGAGGATTGGATGCCGCGCCAGGAGGAGCTTGCTTGTGTCCAAATAAGGCAGGCTGAGCCACCGGTTTCCATATGTTCTCGGCACGTGGCTGAACCACCGTTGCGGCAATGTCTATTTGTCTGCGTTGGACCTTCCCTTCCATTTGTATCGTCCCTTGCTTGTGGCCTCCCCGCATTTCACCCCACGTGGCTACCCATCCATCCCCCCACAACTTTAATCCAAGAACACTGCCTATTCCGACAACAAACAAAATCCTGCGCAACTGACTGCGGGCTCACCTGTAGGCTTGGTGTTGTTCTATCTTTCGTCAAATCGGGTTCCATTTCAGCATCCCCGATTGAACGACTACAGGATGTTGCACGACCATCGCCCAGCTTGGTGATGGCAACCCAGCCCGTTGGAGCCAAGGATGCCCAAGACCTCATCGGCTCAAGGAATCCCGAGGGCATGCCTCGAGTCAAGAATGAGCTACAGTGCATCGTCTCTACGGTGGCTTGCAGCGTCTGGTGCTCATGCCCGACCTAATCTCTGGTTCCTGGCTGATATCGCCCGCGTGTTTTACGCTTCGCCTTGCTATTTCCGTCCATTTTCCGATTGCATCTCAACCCCCAGATCCATGTGGAGGAGTCTTGGCTTGATGGATCATTGACCCGAGAGCCAGTTTCACTCCAGTGCGGGGTCCCCGCATTGTTGAGCGCTGAGGCGCCGGTGCGCTGGGCGTCATGTATTTGGTTAGTTGTGGTGGCCGCGCACCATAATGGCGGTTTCGATTGCCTCTGGGCTGAGTGATTCCGGGTAGAACAGCATGCAGCCTCCCTGGCGCTACATAAAGAAGCCACCAACACCTCTCGACCTTCCTTAGATTGTATTCTATCTCAATCTTCTCTTCTCTTCTCAAGTCTCCAACCAATCCTCATTTCGCAAAGATGGGCAGGTGGGCACAGTACATGCCACCGGTCATCGCCGCAGTCGGGGGCGCCATGTACGGAATCGACACCGGTCAGCCATCAGACAGTTCCCACGCGTCAAGCAGACTCTGATAGCAGCAGGCATCATCGCAACTACGCTCGGCCACGAGAGCTTCAACATGTACATGTTCCCACCGATGGGCGAAAACACCACCCTCACCGGCGCCATCGTGTCCGTCTACAACGCCGGACAAGCGGCCGGCACCTTCGCCGCGGGCTGGGCGGCCGACCGGCTCTCCCGCAAGTACGCGATGACGCTCGCGTGCGCCATCGCCCTGGTCGGCATCACGCTGCAGGTCGCAGCCGCCAACGTCGGCACCTTCATCAGCGGCCGCCTGCTGACCGGCTGGTCGTCCGGCATGATCCTGCCGGTGGTGCCCGTCTACATCGCCGAGGTGTCCAAGCCGGCGCGGCGCGGCGTCGTCGTCGGCTTCCAGGGCATGGGCATCGCGGTGGGCTTCTGCGCCGCCAACTGGATCGGCTACGCCGGCGTGTTCGCCCGCGGCGACGCCCAGTGGCGCGTCCCGCTCGCCATGCAGTTCCCGTGCGCGGCCTTCCTGTTGGTCGGCAGCGTGCTGATCCCGTTCTCGCCACGCTGGTTGGTCGGCAAGGATCGCGCCGAGGAGGCGCGCGAGGTGCTGGCGCGCATCCACGGGAGCGAGGGCCCCGCGTTCGTCGACCGCGAGATGATACAGATCAGGGAGCAGATCGCGCTGGAGAGGTCGCTCGGCGCGCAGACCTGGGTTGGTGGGCTTGTCAGGCTGTTCAGCAGGCAGTACGTCCGGCGCGTTGCGCTGAGCTGCTTCGTGTTGACGCTGACGCAGTTTGCGGGCGTTGGTGTCATACAGAACTTCCAGAGCATCTTCTACGCTTCGGTGGGCTTTACGGGGAGGAGGGCGCTGCTCATCAGTGGGATCTACGGGTTCATGGGTTTGTTTGGGCAGCTGATCAGCTTGACTGTTGTTGCAGGTGCGTGCTTCTGGTCTGGTTTGACCCGAAGGAATACTGACTTGACTGACAGACCGCTGGCGGAGAACAACCACGTTGTGGGTCGGCTGCCTTGTCCTTGCGGTCATGCTCTCCATCTGCATGGCCCTCAGCGCCGAGTTCGCCGACGGGTCCAACGAAGCAGCATCCCGTGCCACCATCGCCTTTATCTTCATGTACTCGGCCGCCTATGCCATTTTCTTCAATTCGACCACCTGGGTCGTTTCGTTCGAGCTGCTGCCGCTGTTCATCCGCTCAACTGGTCTGGCATTTGCTACGTTCTGCAACGGGGTAGCCGCCATTGTTGTTTCTCAGATCACGCCGGCTGCGATGGAGAACATTTCTTGGAGGTACTACGCTGTGTTCATTGCTGCCAATCTGCTTGGTGTTGTTGTCTACGTCTTCTTCCTGCCGGAGACGAAGGGGAAGACCCTCGAGGAGATTGGAGAGCTGTTTGGAGACACGCTGGCTACTGCTCACATCAGTGAGATTGATGTCGATGGCAAGCAGGGTGCCGTGATGCTTGAGAATGTCGAAGTTGGGAAGGCCGCCAAATGAAAGGCCAGCAACAATGCTTTTTTTAAAAATTTTGACTTAACCTCACGTTTGATATATTCGCTTCGTGGGAGTTGTACTGGCCATACTTCTATTCTACGAAAAAATGTCTACTTGAGGAGCGCTTTATAAGAGAGGGGAGACTGCGTCAAGTTCGTCTTCTGTATCAGGAAGCCGTCGTGCCTCGATAACTCACAGCCATCTCTTGGTTCCGAAATGAGACACAAACGAGCCTCCGCTGCCGTTTTCGAGACTAGAATTGTAGATGACCTTCAAGACATCGTTGACCGAGTCCTCAGGGGCTCCTGGCTTGGCGCCGGGCGCATATTCGTTGAACTTGGCACCCATCTTCATCCAGTTCTCCTGCTGGTGCTCATTCACTGTACAAACACGTCAGTCCATGTTCACACAACAGAACCACAGACTCACAGTTGTCGAAGTGGCCCGTGTCGACGATCCCGGGACAAATACCCATGAACAGGACTCCGTCTTCAGCGTACTGTGCGTGGAACTTGCTGACCGCCATATTCACCGCGGCTTTACTAATTGAGTAAGGAGCGGCGAGATCGATGCGGTATTGGTTGGTGAGATCTGTGTCAGCCATGCCGGAGCTGATGGTGATGGCTTTCTTGATGTCTCCATTGAGGAGGAGAGGCATGCAAAGGTTGAAGAGGTGGATGTTGCCGACAACATTGATCTTGAAGCTTTGGAGAAGGTCATCCTCAAGCTCCTTGGGGGTCTCACCGCTATGAGATACGACTCGTTAGTTCACACCTGTCGGTTCACCGCCTGTGTTCCAGCCGACTGCGGATGATACTGACAGTTTACCAATGGGGTCATAGGCAGACCAGTCTGAGACCAGCGCAGCGTTGGCGATAATGTAGTCGAGTTTGCCGCCGGAGATCTTCGAGATCTCATCGACAGATGTCTGGGTACCTCGCCTTAGTCTTCTGTGCGGGCGTGAATACTGATCCTGCTTACCTTGATGCTGTCGTAACTGGCCATTTCCATCTCCACAAGGTGAACGTTGGGTCTGCTCCCAAGCTCATTGGCGATTTTCTTCTCAGCAGCTGACTTGTTGCGAACGCTGCCTATGACGGTATTGTTGGTGTCCTCAGATAACCGGCGCAGGAACGCCCACTGTCCGAGACCCAGTGGATTATGTCAGACTTTCTATTTCGCTGTGGATTAGGGGGCTGGGTCTGGGTTTCGACATACGCCAATGCCGCGGTTTGCACCGGTCACAAGGTAAGAAGGCATGTTGGCTTCTCGCAAGGGTGTTGATATGGTGGATCGAAGGCTACGGCGGGTTGTAGGACGCTTAGTGTACAGCAGTGATGCGTTTGTGTTGAATGAGATACTCAAATAGAGGTTACTGTAGGGAGGTCTTATATAGATGCTTCGATTCGCGTCTTTCTCGCTGCCTTTGCGACTCGGCCGAACATGTTCACATTAGATTGATTGGTAATTCCAGAAATGGCTGGAAGTCTTCGCAGAAACTTGCACACTGTCTCTCGGCGTTTGTGACTCGCCTTGCTGGCCGCCTGGTGGATGTCGCTCGGAGCAGCGCAAAAAGATGCCGTCGCAGATCTGAGATGACGCGCAGCAAGCCAAGATGGAGGCTTCGCTGTTCATTGGTGGTTGCAACCCGGCGCTATCCCGGATGCATGCATCCATCCCCTGACCCTTCTACTACGTAAGCTGACGCAGGATTCAATGGGCCGAGTCCTGTGGGGCTGTTTAGGTGAGCCAGTCAGCTTCGCTCGCAAAAAGCTGCCCATGGATCTTATGTAAGGAGCCGAGCTCGGCCTAGCGTTTGGAATCCCGCGGGAATCGCGTCGCCGGACCAAAGGTGCGAGTGCTTGGTAAGCACCCCCGATATCCCCGGTCTCACTTGAGAACCCCACGCCTCATCTCACCAACTCATACGCCAATTCTTCTAGCCTGGGCAATTCAAGCAACTTTCTGCGCGCCTAAAACCCGTGCGGCCCTACGATTTTCCTGCCCCGCGCCTGCATTCGTCCAAATGAAGGAGATGGAAGAGCTGAAGGATATGCCCAGTGCGGCCGTGGCATTGAAGAAACGCTGTGGGACGTGCATAGGTATGCACGGCGCGATGCCTTTCTCATCCCTCCCATGCCTTTGTGCATTCTCCCGCGGCAACCCGAGTTGATTGGAACAAATTTATGCAGACCGCAAGATTAGTTGTGACCGCCGGCTTCCACGGTGCTCCAATTGCATTCGATCCAATCGGACCTGTAAAGGCTACGGGCTTCGCTTGTCCTGGCCCCGAGAAAACGACCGCAAGCGCCTTGTCGTCGGCCAAGTCGTGTCGTGTCCAGGCGACTACAGCCATCATGCTCGCCAGTCCAAGCAAATCCACATGGTCCATGCGACCTCGTGGGACATGAAAGTGCATCGCTACCTGACCATGTCGTGGCAACGAATTGTCGCTCCGACCCTCCCGTACTCATTATCCTGGTCGTTGTCAGGGATGGCTGTAGAAGATAAAGACCTTTTTCAGTATTGTACGACAGGCTGAGCGGAGAAAAATGTATTTTCTGATTGTCGACTTACTAACCCGTGTATCCATCAGTCCAGAACAGCATCTCGCTCAGAACCTTCAGCGAGCAGCCCCTGAGCGAAATTCTGCTCCGCGTAGCCGTCTCGGGGGACTCTGGAGCCGGGCTTGCCGTCCAGCGGGCCTTGCTTGCCCTTTCTGCCTTGCATCGGTACGGCTTTGGATTTCGCGCGGAGGAATTGAAGCTGTCCGCTCTCCGTGCCCTTGCTGCCTCTGCCGCTGATGGGATAGACACGGAGAGTGCGGTCCAACATGTTGCGGCCGGGATGATTCTCTTCCTCTTCGAGGTCCGTGTTACCTGTCTGCTTTCTATTAGCAAGTTTGATTCCGCCATCTTGCCCGGAATCCACCACGCTTCAGGAAGATGCTAACCTGGCATGCAGACCCTTCAACACTCAAATTCATCGAGTCAATGGCCCTGGTATCTTTCCGGTGCCAGGAAAGTCATCGACAGCGTTTCCGTCGAAAGGTTTTGTGGAGTCACAGGCGGCTCGGCCTTGCTGGAGTGGGTGTACTACCATGAGGTGCTCGCCCGATTTGGCATGCGCCACTGGGTACAACCCGACACTGTGGTACCCACGAACAACGCCCTTACTCAAGTGCCAGATTACTTGCCGAATGCGAGCCTGCGGCTGGAAGCCAACGCTAGTATGATTCACCCGCGAAGACCTTTACTGAACAACCAGGTTTTCGAACCTCTCCGTTTACTTTCTGAGGTGGCCGCAGTGGTCCTACCATCTCGAGACCCCAGAGCCCAGACCGACGAGTATAAGAACCATGTCATGCAGTTGAAAAAGGAAGTGGAGAGCGCCGCAATTGCGAACTCGTTGGATCCATCACTTCCCCAAGCTCGAAGAGTCGCTGCTGCCAAGGCTGAGATATACCGGCTCTCGACACTGACATATCTGAACCGCGCGACCGGCGATAATTTGATGCAGCCATCAGAGGTCTCTACTCTGGTGGATAGAGGGTTTGAGATTCTTGGTCTGATGCGTGTCTGCGAGCGGTCGTTCCCGCTGCTTATCCTGGGTTGCGAGGCGCGGACTGACAGCGAAAGGCTTCTTATCATGGAACTCATCTCGGAGACTGAGATGGCCCATGCCAGTCGGGGCCTCGATTGCATCCGGACCTTTCTGCACGCAATATGGACGCAAGACGACCTTCACGCCGAGCAAGATCTCAAGGTTGATTATTTCGAGAAGTTAGCGTTTGTGATTAGTTCGAGCGAGGTGATGCCGTCTTTTGCTTAGTTGAAACCAGATATTCAGTTAGGCAGTTTGCACGCAGTATGTAATTTTACTTCTCACGGCGTATGCGTGCTCTGATCAGCAAAAGGATAGGGTACGTCAGACGACATGGCTTTTAAACGCAGACCCTCCATACACCACAGCTACCCGACGAGATCCATCCCCGCACATCCGCCTATGAAACCCCTCTATACACTCAACATCAACCCCTCAATCAGCTTCAACTTCATGTTATTCCTTCAGCTCGGGGGCGTCGTCCAGATTCTCCTTGCGCGCAATTCCCAGCCATGGTTTGACCAAATCCCAGAGCTGCGCCAGGATCATGAAGTACGATACGGCCGCCATGAGCAGCTTGCCTGAAAGATTGTTGGTGTCAAAGGGCTGTCTAATCATTAGCAAGCTCAATTTTGGCATAGGAGTGGCGGGGCAGAACCCACCACGGCTCGTTGCCCTCCGCTTTTTTTGACCCAATCAAATGCTCGCGGAATCATTTCATCTTCATATTCCTGGCACGCCTTTTCTATGTCCAACTTAGAAAGACCCTGAGATCTGGATTTCTCGGCCAAATTGACCAGAAGCGGCAATGCGGTGGCTGTGTCACACATTGCCTGGTTCCCACCCATTCCCCTGCAGTTGTTAGCAGCTTGCGGGACAACCCGTCAGTGGAGCCAACCTGTTGGGAAGCATTGCATGCATCGCGTCGCCTATGAGCCAAACACGTGAGTGGCCCTTTCCATTTGAGCTTTGTACTTCCTTCCTCCAAGTGCGGGCTGGTCGAGTGCTAACACGCCCGTAGTACGCATACAATGGAGCACCTCGAACGGTGTTGATGATTTCGTGACTGCCACCGTTAGTGTCCAAACAACCCGCAGTGAGGGCTTCATACAATTCAGACGACCAGTCACACATTAATCCTGCAATCAAATCCCACTTCTCATTCATGCTCAATTTGTCCAAGTTCTCAGGGATCATATGTGTAGGAAAGGAAACACCCAATGCACAGGAAGAAAGCTTTTCGTCAAAGTTTGCAATATCCGACGATCCCTTGTCAGGGTCGGGCAAGTACGCTGCCTCATTGTCAGCCGCATGCAAGCACATAGACGCCCTGGGATACAACACCGGCGAAGAAAAAGGCTTTGTCATCCACGAAGGATATCACGGGTCCTTTGAATAGCTCGGGACGCATTTGCAAGAAGCGTTCCGTTGGGAGTTCGGCCTTCGCAAGCATGCTGACATGGCTTCTGATCTCTGAAATGTTGTTGAGGCCCAGCTGCTTGTTGATCTTGACGCAGTGAGTGAGTAGGATGGTGGTGATGGGCTGGGGCGCTCTCACCCTTGAGTTGCTACCGTCCGCAGCAACGAGAATATCGCACTCATCCGAAGTGTTGTCGTGGAACCACACTCGCACGCGCTCACCTCCATCCATCTGCACGATGTCGTACTTGACGAACTTCTTGGCGTAGTGCAAACGGCCGGCTTTAGAGAGAGGTTCCGCAAGGGAATCCCTCAAAATCCTCCTGTTGATAGGTGCAGACTTACTGTACGACGAAGACTTCCCAAGGTCCAGCAAGCACTTGAAATCCTTGTGGCGTATCAAGGGAGCCGCTGCCTTCTTCCCACCAGCTCGGCCAAACTTCTGCACCAATGACATGATGTGCGCCTCCGAAAGGCATGCTCGCATACCAACCAGAGCTGGTGCACCAAGCCGGATTTGATAGCCTTCACGATTGCTGTCTTCCTCCATGCGCTCATATACAGTGACCGGCACTGATGAGTGGATTAAGCCGTTGGCCAGGAGACTGCCTGAGAGGCCAGAGCCGATGATAATGACTTTGAAGGGATGATCTTGCGTTCCAGCCATGATGATGTTGGAAGAAGACACTAGAGGGCAGTCGGTAAATTCAAAGAATATTTTGTCTCAGCGCAAGCAGTGACCGTCCGTTCCGACGCGTGTCTGGTTCCTAAATAAGTGAAACTCGTTCTTTCAATCGGCGGAGCGGCCGCCCCCACAAGATCGCCCTGGGGAAAATGTATTGTGGAGCACCCCGACTGATCCACGCTAATTAAGGATGCGGGGAAATGGATACCTCTCAAATAACCACGCACATCCACTTGTATTACATTACCATCACACTTACGTACCTATCTTACTGTTAAATTTTGGTCACGTTGGTATCACGTGTATTTAACTTTATCGCGAGACGGTTAAGGAGGGGGCCTCCCCCACCTCCCTCACCTCTTTACCAAGAATCCACTCATTAGGCTGCCATCATCAATATTTCAACA
>JAJVDC010000387.1:0-13018 GCA_021436925.1 Neofusicoccum ribis
GTACAAGCTAACGCAGATATAAATGTAGGCTAAAGACGTAACATCCGAGGGAGGAAAGCAGGAATATATTCCGTTTCGCATATTTCCCGCGGTGGAATATGAAAGAAAAATTACATTCAGAGGGGCTTTAATTAGAATCACCAATCCCAATGCACCGAAAGGGACCAAGCCATTGCTAGAACTCGACAACGTTATACAGAATGCGGAATACCATGTTCCGGCTGGGCACAAGGTTGAGGTGATCGATGGCTGGGTGGAGCTGACCAAGTCCGCTGGAGCTTGAGCACATCAATTACCCGAGCTACCTCTTCCCGACCGATCCAAACAGTAATAGAGATATCTTCGTCTTCTCCTCGAGGGATCAGCGTGGTTAGGCATTCTGTTGTTGGCTCGCCAGCCCCCCTTTCACTTCTCCATTGTTTACTATTTTGGACTGCATAGAAGAGTAGGTCGCCCAGAAGCCCGACGTAAGTAGCGGGTGCTTTCGAGAACATATATTGAATTTCTATAGTAGACATTGTCAGCAGATCCTTGGAATGAAAATAAGCCTACTCACGCCTTTCCGTCTGCGTATCTTCCGTAGTAAGCTCCTTTACTTGCATTTCCTATGATTGCCGTATTTCCGTCCCTTCGGCCTACAGCGCTAATGATTGTTCGGTGTTTTCCGGTTCGGCCTCAGTACGCTTCCG
The DNA here is from genome assembly GCA_021436925.1 of Neofusicoccum ribis. Lineage (NCBI taxonomy): Eukaryota > Fungi > Ascomycota > Dothideomycetes > Botryosphaeriales > Botryosphaeriaceae > Neofusicoccum > Neofusicoccum ribis. Next base: position 690 of record JAJVDC010000387.1, read on the forward strand.
TTTCTTCGGTGGCCCAGCACTCGACGGCGAATCCGTCTTCCCAATAATAGCTTGTCGCTGGTCAGCTCCCTCTTTTAGATATGCTAAACTCTACTCACCTTCAACGAAGCTCCGATACTCGCGAGACTATATGAGTGGTTTTTCGGCTCTAAGAGTACGTAAGATGGCGCAAATTTGTAGTGGCAATGTACACTCGTCCTTGGAGTCCAGTGCCTCCACGAGATAGTCGAAAGTGGGCTCCGACATAGACCCTGTTGTCCATGTTGAAGGTGGAAAATATCTCGCCCACCTGACTATTGCGTGAGGACACAGGCCGCGAAGTGTACTGCATCTATCCCGAAGGACTCTCTCTCTTGCCTTGATCTGGTTTGAATCGAGGCCTGAGTCTTTTGGACCTTCGAAAATCAGGATGAGGTTTCTCCTCAAAATTGTTACGTTCAGTTGCTTCTCTGCCTCGTACTGCCTAGCTTGGGCTAAAAGCTTGATTCCGTTATCGGTAGGCTGCTTCTTACGTTTCGACTCCATCGACTGGATTGTTTCGGACAAATAGGTCGTGGCCTACGTGATTTTATTGGCGAGACTCTGAAATGTCTCAATCTTGCTCTTCGTGAGGCGCATCTTAGTAGCCTGGACCTTGTTACGCATGGTGTTTATGCGTCCACATAAAACCTCCAACTGCGAGATAAGGGTACTGGCTGTTATGTCCTCATATGTTGTAGAGAAAAGGCCTTTCAGATGGACGATTCCGATTAAATGAAGTAAAGGGATGCCCTGCGGGTTGATTGGAAACCTCTAAGAGCAAACGAGGGTTTAAGAATGGCGTAATACTATTACGCTTGCGAAACCCTTCAGAAGATAGGCCTCTTTCGAGTTGGGCGTTCATGGGGCATTTATGCGATATCGCCGAAGTCCTGCGTCTCTTACCCTGCATCTGGTGGGGCAGTGAGGCTATGTAGCAAAGGATTTGTGGGCCGATTCGCTAAAGAGCATTCCATATGCAGGCCTCGGTTCTATTCTGCTCGGATATGCCACATGTACAGGCCTCTGGCGCAGCGCTCGCTCCTGATTGGGCGACAGTGATAACCATAGCTGTTCTCGTACTTCATCTACAGTCAGAACGGCGAAGCTGCGTGCAAACCCTGGTTAATACCTCAGGAGAGATGCTCCCTGCATCATTCATTCTACTGATTTGCATTGCAGTCTAAGTTGTCTTAGGGGCTTCCGTTCGCTGATATCTGAAGAAAAACCGCGTTCGAGCCCTCGTACCAGTGCTTCAGCCGACTCAGGCCTGTACCGTCACTCCGACACCCCGGCTCTTAGTACCCTTCCTACTGACTCATGGGATCTTTTCTGATATTTGTTTGTTTGGTGCCAGCTTCGCCAAACATGCTTGTTTTCAAAGATCCACCAGACTTTGACGTTTCAACCCAGTCGGAACTGCAGTTTTCAAGCCAGACGGGCCTTTCGCAGGAGCTGGAAAGTCACCATCTTTCGCAGTCGGAGGGGTCGGTATCGGTTGCTGGTCGAGACGATGGGTCAAGCGTTGCTCCCGTTGAAGCCACGACTCCTGACACGTCTGTTTCTCAGAGCTTCAAGAAGCCGAGGCGGAAGTAGTGACGTTTATCGCTGCTTGTGCCTGTTTTTTTTTTCGGGATTTCGGAGGCGTGCTTATAATTCTTTCGGCAATTATGTTTTCCAATGTCTTGCTAACTATAGGTTTTGAATCTCAGTATTCGCATAGATTATCAGAGCACACCACCATGAGTGGCGTCAACTTGTGGCTGTGAAGTCAGATATCTCTGCATCCTCTCCACGGGTGTAGATATCTGCATGCCCATCTCTCTTTCGCGTCCATCCGTCTTAGCCTACTATGCCTCGAGCGCGTTGGCCTCGTTCTCGCTCTGGCGCCCCGCTTATCAAAGCTGTGTGTTCGGTAAGCACATTATTCTACTTGGCGACAACATCGAGCAGATCGAAGATACCGTTCGATCTTGGCTCTTTTGAAGACACGGCGTGGCAGTCTGGTCTCGCAACGCGAGACACGCCCGGTCGCGTTGGTAGATGCGCTAATAACTAGTGTACACGCTAGCGTCCTGCTCAAACTACAGGCCCCTCGCGCCCACCATTCCACTCCTGCCACCGCCGCTCCCAAGATGCGTTTCCACGCAATGGCCGCATTATCGACCAGGACGCTACGCGGTACCTGAACGACTGGCGTGGAACCAGCCCTGCGACGCGCAAACTATAACCTACGACGTGGGAACCTAACTCGTCGCTGACTAACCTGCAGACAAAAGCGTCCCTTAGGACGCATCCCCGACGAGAAGAACGGACGGCACGCGGACAGTTAGGAGCTGAAGGATTACGTGGCCGCGGACTTGTAAAGACTTGAGAGGAAGCGGAGAGGAAGGAGACGGAATAGGCAAGGTGGGCCTCCCATTCTTCCATTTCCCTTATCGTATACTGACTTTGTTAGTGACAGCGCTCGCATGGGTCAAGTTATCCGTCACTCCTTCACACAACGCGCGAAACGACGGTCGAAACGTAGACGACGCGAGCGCCGCAGGAGAGACGCAGGATAACAGTAAAGAGGAGGAGAAGGAGGAGGAGGAAGAGGAGGAAGCCCCAGCCGCCGGCAAAATGTTGTTACTCCATAAATTTCATCTCTTAGTAGTTTCGTCTGACTGAACCGTACGGTCGCAGGGAAGCTGCTCCGCCGTGTTGATGGAGGCACACCTACAGCCACTGTTGCAGCCTATGACTCGCCCGGTGTCCTGACCCATCCCGCACATCTCCCTCGTTCTAGATTCTGCCTGTCTAGTGCATTCTATCCATTCGGCACACGATAATATGTCTGTAGAGACGCTTTGAGCTTCTATGGCTGGTGCAGGAGGTTTTGGTAGCTTATCCATAGTTGCAGGCGTTTTTGTTACTGGTACTGGTGTAACGGCGGGCCTCTGCCTCTAAGGATCCGAACACCAAAGAGGGCGGTAAGCCGTATAGGGTTTACCTTGAGTGGGTACAAGAGAGGGTGAGCGAGAAAGAGGTGATGAATATACGCGACTGAGCACTGCGTGCGAAGGCCGTGTTACTAATCAATGGTGTAGATTGATTATTGAAGTTGACCACGAAGGGTCAAGTATCTAGCTAAGAGAGTGTGCTTATATACTGTAGGAAAGCTATGACAATCTGGTGTTGCTCTATGTCGCCGTGGCTACACCGGGCGACAGTCGCTCGATGTTGCCCGGGCTCATGAGGGCGACATGTGGGTCCTGATGGATCGTCACGTGTTGATCACGTGGGGATGCCTTTTCTTGCGGGGCTTTCTTTGTGAGTCCCCCTCACTTTTTCGCATCCTCTGTGACGGCTGCGCCGTAACAACTGGGTAGCACTTTGCCTAAAGCCAGTTAGTGTCAGACTATTTCCTTACTACAGTCGCTTGCAAAATCGGCTTCGCCCCAGCTCGCCTAGATTTTTATCTGAGCACGGACCATACAGCCAGTTATAAATAGTGCGCTTTCGTTACACCAAGTATTGTACGGTAATTTTGTAATTTGAATGTCGCTACTAATTAACAGTCTTGTCGCAAAGAACGATGGCCGGAATTTCTGATGCAGGTGATGTCAGATCCAGCTCTTCCTAGCATACTTTCCACATTCAAGATCGCACAGGACGAAATAAGCTGCTCTCTGCACGATAGAGCTCAAGATGAGGTGGTCATGGGCCTGTGTGGACCAGGCCCGGCCCGCTGCGCCGCCGTTGTTGGCTGGACTCCTTCCGGCCACGTGGCAAGATAGGCAGAGCCGCGTCGCTTCCCCGCAGTCTTCGGTAGACTCAACTCTCCGTACATCAACTCAACTTTGCCCTACATTACTCACAATATGGCGCCGAACCTTGCAATTTCTCAGCACGAGCAAATAAGGGACATGATTCGCAGCAAATTGACTAATGCCACAATAGCTAGATCCGTCGGCTGCAGCACTCGCTCCGTCCAGAACATACGATCGAACCTGCGATGCTTCGGATCCACCAAAGCACCTCCTAACGGGACCGGACGACGCAGAATCATCACGCCGCCTATGCTGAGCGCATTGCTAGAACACCTCATCGAGAAATCCGGACTATACCAAGATGAGATGATTATCTTTCTGTACGATGAGTTCGATACTCTGGTCACAGCTGCGACGATCAGTAGGGCTTTAACGTCGGCAGGCTGGTCCAAGAAAGCCGCCCGCCATGTTGCAAAGGAGCGCAACGCAGACCTACGAGACTTCTATCTTCACACTCTATCGGCGTTTCGCTCGTATCACTTGGTGTACATTGATGAGTCTGGATGTGACAACCGGATTGGATTCAGGCGGACTGGGTGGTCCCCCTTGGGAGTGACACCGGTACAAGTAGCTCGACTGCACCGCAGCCGGCGATACCAAATTCTGCCAGCGTACGCGCAGGACGGCATTGTCCTTGCTCGCGTGTTCCAAGGATCAACTGATAGCGTTATTTTTGAGGACTTCATCGAGCAACTGCTGCATCATTGCGGCAGGTGGCCTGAGCCAAAGTCAGTCCTTATTATGGACAATGCTTCATTTCACCATTCGGAGAGAATCGAGCAACTATGTGTCGAGGCTGGAGTAAAGCTGCTCTACCTACCGCCTTACTCGCCGGATCTGAATCCTATTGAAGAATTCTTTGCAGAGTTGAAGACATTCATCAAACGGAATTGGCAACATTGTAGCAACACCATCCGGCATGATTTCGGGGCGTTTTTAGAGTGGTGTATCGATAATGTAGGAGCAAGGAGATCAAGCGCGGAAGGCCATTTTCGGCATGCTGGGCTTTCAATCGAGGAGCTGTAGAAGTGACTATACAAGATTCTGAGCTGCTAAGAAATGCATCATTCTAAGCAATATTGTGTTGTTTAGCCCAAACCTCGATATCACGGACAAAGCGTCGTGCCACACCACTCTTGACGCCCTTTTGAATATAGAAGTCAGCATGTTGATCCTCCCACACCAACTCGAGGTCGAGGCCTTCAGCCAATGTCAAGTCACAAGCCTTCTGGTACTCCATTTTAAGAGCCGTGTTGCTCACTTGCGAACGCTGCCATTCACTGTATCTCATGACAGCGATGTCACGTGGTCCCGGAATTTCCAGACAGGTGGGAGGCCTAGATTGCACGGCCCCTGCAGACGCCGGAGTTGGGGCACCAGGGTCTAAGCCTGCGGCTTGAGAAGGTAGCACGTTAGTGATATTGATAGGCGGATAGCCTGCCAGCGAAGAGGCTCTACGCTTCCGCCGGTGTTCGGCATCCTGCTGCTCTTCAGCATACAGTTGTTCACGAATGTCATCAGGCACATCATCGTGAGTCCGCAGCGCAGCGCCTTGCTCTACGTGCTTGATGAGGCTTTTCAGGTGGTGTGTCCTAAGCTTGTAGTGCTTCTTGCCGACGCTGTCGCGCCAGCAATGAGGTCCTAGGTTACAAGGTGGTCCGGGGCATCGCATAAGGTTATAGACATCCCGCCAAATCGATGGATGGCCTACAGCATCCTCTTCAGCGTCAAGCTGCATAGCTCGCTCCGAGAGCATATACTGAGAGGCTGAAGAGTATCCTCGTTTGGTTCCCTGCCGAGTAGACGCTCCGACCGTATCGCCGGTCTCTAGGTAGTGGAACGATATGTCGATCCTAAGCCTCTTCCCAGCGCGGAACAGGTGGCTCCAAGTGTTAAGCTGCTTCTCCAGTATTGTCCAGTCAATATCAAGCTCATCGAAGCGCTTGACAAGGTCACGCTCCGTGCGGTCCGTAACAGATACAACGATGGCGGTGTCGTCTGCCCTAAAAGACTTGTTCTGCGGTAACTTCCTCGTTAGAAGCTTGTCTAATTTCGGTCGCAGAAAAGTTGCCTAGAAAGCACTAGGAGCAAGAACGAGATCTGGCTCTGTTTCTCTCGCGACTTGTTTACTGTTGACTGTCAACTTCCACTCGATGGAGTAATGGATGCATATTGGCGGCTTTTCGTTGTAAGTCTTGTCCTGGCTCCAGTCAGCCGGCTGTAGCAATGGTAATGAGTCATGGCCATGCCGCAGTTGGCTTTGACCAGTTGGAACTAAGTCGGAGACGGCCTCGACGTCACTTGGTGCCGGGCTTCCGGTAGAAGCCTGCTCAGTCTGGGTCTCGAGAGCATCTCCAGTAGGTGAGTCTAAGCCATCAAATTGCGCCCAGAAGGCAGTTTCAAACGAAAGGTTGGGCAGGCGCTCAGACATGTTTATGGACACTTTAGAGGCGGGTGGCGATAGTAGCGTGAGGCTATTACACTGGGGGCAAACGCCATACGAAACGGCCTCTTAGTGGGCGATGATGCCACGTAGCTAGAAGCTGTTCTAGCCAATAGCGGTATAGCGCGCTATACGCAGTCCTGGACATAAAGAGTGGAAGTAGACAAATGCACATGACTGAAGGTGGACAAACAAGGATTTTGATTCGATCGCTAAAGAAACAGATTGCTTCAGGCGCTGTGCAGGATAGGTATATATGGATCGTGCTCCAAGCTAATATCACGTGACTATGTAAGGGCTCAAAGGATGTCCCGTTCTCTTTACTAATTTAAGCAAGGCAGAGCTACTTAACGCAAATAGAGTAACCAAACTTCTAGACGCATTCCAGTCCTTATATATATGCCTTTCAATAGGAAACATTCAACCATCCCACTCACGTGGATGGCCGTGCTGCAACGTGTTTACCCCGCTTACAGCCTTGCGAAATGTCTTTCCTCAGCTGCGACTTTGCTTGTCTTCTCAAAGCAAATCGTTCGCTCCTCGTTGTCCCTTTCTGACGACCGCCAACTGTTCCGGGCTAAGGCACTATGGATCCTGGTACAGGCCTCGCCGTGTTCGACCTGTCTGTGAAGGTCGCAAAGCTTTGCTGGGAATACTATCGCAAGGTCAAAAATGCCAAAAGTGACATTGAACGCCTGAAAGAAGAAGTGGACAGACTCAAGGCTCCTCTTGAAGCTGCAGAGAAGCTTCTCAAAAGCCCAAACGGCCAGAGACTTCAGGCTGCACAGTCCTTGTCGAGTGCACTCCAGGGCTGCGAAGCACAACTCAAAGAGCTGGAAACAAAGCTGGAGACCAAGCTAGAAGACACGCTCAAGCATGGGAAACGACAAAAGGCAATGAGGCGACTCGGCCTTCGCGCACTTAAGTGGCCACTCGAAAGCAAAGATGTCGACGCCATCATTGCAACCCTCGAGAAGCATCGAAACGAGCTCTCTCACGCTCTTCAGATCGACCAGACGTACGTTACAGCTTTTTACCTGGTTTATCTTAGCTAACTTAACCTTAGTGCGGAAATCCTTCACATTGGCCAAAAGCTCGACCTCTCGAAACTGCCTACCGCGAAAGATGCATCCTTTGACTCGCACGCCGACGAGCACGACGCACGATGCCTTCCAGAGACACGAGTCACCCTACGTGAGGATATAAAAAAGTGGGCAGAGGATAAGCACAGCGAATGTATCTTCTGGCTTAACGGCATGGCGGGTACCGGAAAGTCAACAATTTCACGTACGGTCGCGCAGTCGTTCGCCGACGAGGGAATCCTTGGCGCTAGCTTCTTCTTCAAAAGGGGCGAGAAAGATCGCAGCAGTGCAGCTCTTTTGTTCACGACCCTTGCTGCCAAACTTGCCAATATCCCTATTTTGGCAGCACCCATCAGAAAAGCCATTGAGACCGACCCCGAACTTCCTCAGAAAGCTCTAAAAGAGCAGTTTGAGCACCTCCTCATAAGACCTCTAGAGAGTTTCAAGGGTGATCCTATCAACCCAAAGAGGATTGTGCTTGTGATTGACGCACTTGATGAATGCGAGCGAGATGACGATGTCCGAGTCATCATCCGGCTACTATCACAAGCAAGAACACTACATTCTGTACGGCTGAGGACTTTTGTAACGAGCAGGCCCGAACTTCCAATCCGGCTTGGCTTCAGCAATATTGAGGGGCAGTACCAGGATCTAGTCCTGCACAAGATACCGAAGCCGGTCATCGAGCACGACATCGCTGCGTTTCTAGAGCACAAACTCAAAGAGATTAGGGATGAGTGTAATAGATTGTCTACCGGCAATCCGCAACTTCCGTCGAACTGGCCAGGCATCGAGGCCATTCAGACACTGGTTAAGATGGCTGTCCCTCTCTTTATCTTTGCAGCTACTACATGCCGTTTCATCAAAGACGATCCCGCTGGCCGACTAAACGAGGTACTAAAATATCGTTCAATGACCGAGCATGATGAGTCTGACCAGTTTGACGCTACATATCGCCCAGTCCTGGACCGGTTGGTTACTGGAAAGAAGGAGGCGGCTAAGAAATCTCTTATAGAAGAATTCCGTACCGTTGTGGGCTCAATCGTGCTCTTAGCCGAGCCTCTCTCAACATCGTCTCTGGTCAATCTCCTAGATATTCCCCGATCCATCACAGACCGAATCTTGAGATCTCTTCATTCCGTCTTGAGTGTACCAGCCTCCGCCGAATCTCCCGTTCGGATATTCCATCTTTCATTCCGCGACTTTCTTGTTGATCCCGACAAACGAGACACCAATCCGTTCTGGATAGATGAGAGGGTAGCCCACGAAAAGATCGCGAACAGATGTCTAGAGCTGCTATCGTCGAGCAGCCGCTTAAGAAAGAACATTTGCAATCTCGACATTCCCGGAATGGCCCGTGCAGATGTTGATCCCACGGTCATTAACCTGCATCTCCCCGCAGCCGTTCGATACGCATGCCTCTATTGGGTCCATCATCTGGAGCAGAGTCGTCCAGCAGAGGGCAAAGCTTGCATAACAGATGATCACCAAGCATACATCTTCCTCAAACGTCACTTCCTACACTGGCTGGAGGCATTGAGTCTCTTGGGAAAGATATCTGAAAGCATTGCTATGATCAGATGCCTGCAAGATTTGACCAGCGTAGGCTATAGCGAACCAGTTCGTGTGCTTTGCTAACATTAGTAATCTAGTCCGAAAACAGTGCCGGTGTTACCTCCTTCCTGCGTGACGCAAGCCGATTTATCCTCAATTCTCGGTCTATCATCGATCTCTCCCCTCTTCAAGTCTATTCTTCTGCGATGATTTTTGCTCCAGAGAGAAGTGTAGTCAGGAACACCTTCCAGAAAGATATCCCAGACTGGATCTCGGTCCTACCGAAAGTGGATTTGGAGTGGAGTGCTTGTCGACAAACGATCGAGGGCCACAGTGACTGGGTTCGGGCCGTAGCCTTCTCGCCGGACGGGAAGACGGTGGCATCGGGTTCGGGCGATAACACGGTGCGGCTCTGGGACGCGGCGATGGGCGAAGAGAAGCAGAAGCTCGAGGGCCACAGTGGCTACGTTCGGGCCGTAGCCTTCTCGCCGGACGGGAAGACGGTGGCATCGGGTTCGGACGATAAGACGGTGCGGCTCTGGGACGCGGCGACGGGCGAAGAGAAGCAGAAGCTCGAGGGCCACAGTGGCTACGTTCGGGCCGTAGCCTTCTCGCCGGACGGGAAGACGGTGGCATCGGGTTCGGGCGATAACACGGTGCGGCTCTGGGACGCGGCGACGGGTGAAGAGAAGCAGAAGCTCGAGGGCCACAGTAACTGGGTTCGGGCCGTAGCCTTCTCGCCGGACGGGAAGACGGTGGCATCGGGTTCGGACGATAACACGGTGCGGCTCTGGGACGCGGCGACGGGCGAAGAGAAACAGAAGCTCGAGGGCCATAGTAGCTCGGTTCAGGCCGTAGCCTTCTCGCCGGACGGGAAGACGGTGGCATCGGGTTCGGACGATAAGACGGTGCGGCTCTGGAACGCGGCGACGGGCGAAGAGAAGCAGAAGCTCGATTTCGACTATACTTTCTTTAGCCTATCATTCTCTACGGATTCTCGGCACCTAAAGACGGATCGAGGTATAATAAACCTTGAATCAGGCTCTGAAGAGGCATCTCCCTTACCCGAGACCTCGAGCCACTCCGTTATGTTTGGTAAAGATTGGGTAACTTATAACGGAAAAAGAGTTCTCTGGCTTCCTCCCGACTATAGACCTGACTGCATGGCTTCTCATTGCAGCGCATTCGCATTAGGATACAGTTCTGGTCTTGTAAAAGTTGTTCAGTTTACATTTTCGTAGATGGTACTTATCTGCAAGTAGTAACTTTTTGTGAGGGCTTGCATCCAGTGCTATCAGGGAGTCAGTGAAGAGAGGCGAAATAACTTAATTAGGATCGGGAAAAGGCGCTACAGAGTAGGAAGAGAGACTGTGGGTAGAGCGGGTTCTGAACTGGCCGATCTTAACGTGGATGCCTAAGACATTCATGCTGCTAAAGGCATTAGGCAATGTTAGAACTAATAGGTATACTCGCGGAAATGTAGTGGCTCTTTTCTTCTTTTTTATTTCACAAAAAAACGCTATCCTAATAATAGAGTCACTTCGAAAAATATAGTGTTACGTATTCGCTATAAGATTTCTAGATACGTAAGCAACGGTAATAGTCTAGTGGCCCGTGCTCAGATAATAATTTTAGCGCGGCCTGGTGAAGCCAATTTTGCAAGCGACTGTACCTTAGGTATCACTCATTTCTCGAATCTTCTCACGGAAACATGGAAGGCATTAATCATGCCCAACTTCCTCGGATCAACAATTTCCTCGGATCGACACTTCCTCGGATATCTACACTCCCCCGGTTATGCTATGCTCTCATTCATGTATATAAGCAGATCTACTCACCTGGCCCTCAAGAGATAGGCAGAATCTACTCTCTTTCTGACCTCACAACTCTTCACCACCAAATCCGACAGCTTCCTATTAATTTTTTAAGCCGTGCCGCTTGGTCCATGCAAGGCTATTCGCGTGACAATGATGAAATGGCTACGGATCAAGCGGCTATATAAGCCCTTCAAACCTACGCATATACCAATGATCAACCGTTGCTGTCATTGAGGCACCGCAGTATCCAGCCATGTCTCGGGCCAGGTGCGGCAGTCCCTTCCCTCTTCTCTAGACCTTAGCTTCTTTCGAGCGTCCAGCCCCTGACCCACTACTGTCCTACCCGCCGATGACTGTGCTGCTCAGTCCGGCCCCTCCAAGCGTGGGCCGTCCAGCCCCTACGGAAATGAGATATCCCACCCCTCGGAGGGTGATGGGATTGTCAGGGCCACTTTTAAAGCTTTTCAAGTTTTCTGGTATGTTCACATGGTCCCTTTCGATTGTATGAAAATTTCTACATTAGTAACACTGGTTAGGCTCGTCATATTACTCCGACATTGAGGACTTCAGGAGTAAGCACCCCACCTAGAGCGGCATTGAAAACTGCTCATTGTATGTACAACATGTGAGCCTCAAAATGGAGGGTCGGATTCCCCCACCCTCTTCGAAGAGGACCTTGATGATGAACGGCTAGATCCTTCTCAAGCGCTTCCTTACTCCGAGGAGACAGGTTTTATCGCCTCTTTATGAGTACTCGACGTAAGTACCTACCTGACGTGGAATAGAAAGTCGCTAACGTTATAGACCCGACTCCTCTCACTCCCGTCGACCCGCACTCAACCGATTTTATGGAACCTCTGGGCCTCAACCCTGATGATCGTAGGGAATTATCTGCAGGAACACATCCCAGCAAAAGTACTTTGTTGTATCCGCGGGGGGATATTTGCCGCATGGACTTCCGCCTTAGCAATGGTATCTTCGAATATCGGAAAATTACAGTACTAGGACAAAAGTCTGGGCGATTTTAAGCGAGACGAGTAAAATCGCGTCGCGCGCGCGCGCACCTCCCTACTTACAACCACTCTAATGCCACCGCAATGCACTCCTTTGCAAGAGCTATTTGGTGAACATGTGCGAAATCATGAATACTCTCCCTACCAGCGTGGAATGCTGGCTGCAGCCAAGGCAATGGGCAGCAAAACCGCGACGATTTCGAGGCTGTTTTCTACGCCTGAATCCTCCATTCGCAACACTCTCGCCCGCGCCCAACTACATAACGACGGACGCTCCCAACTCCGAACCGGCCGGCCGAAATGTCTATCAGATATAGACAAACGACACATTCTTCGCGTTGTTCGAGCCAGCCCAAAGTACACGTATAAAGACGTAATCGAGGCTACTGGCGTTACCTGTCACGCCCGTACCCTCTCTCGCCTTTTGGACGTCTATAATATCAAGAAATGGCGCGCTGCTGGCCGGCCAGAAATTTCAGCTCAACATGCAGCTATTCGCCTTGCCTGGGCACTAGAGCATGTTAACTGGACTGGCCAGCAGTGGGCGAAAGTGGTATGGTCAGATGAGTGCTCTGCAGAGCGTGGGAAAG
>JAJVDC010000388.1:0-13001 GCA_021436925.1 Neofusicoccum ribis
CTACTAGCAACTTAGTATAAGCTTTAAGAAGTATGCGTTGAGAAATAGTGCTTTGATGGGGTAGGAGGGTGATCGCCTCGGTTAGCACCGTGCGCAGACTTTTGTCCGAGTACTGTACTAGAGGTAGGTTCCGCATGTAAGTCCGATATATCCCCCGTGTGTCCCCGTGTGGGGCCGACGAACTGCACTTCGTCCGCTGTTTGACACTTTTCAGATACACTTCCGAACATCTTCGGGCCTTTTTAGACGCCTCCATCATCAGGTCATCTCCTTTCCGTCATGCGTGTACGGCCCGGAGCCTTTGTCGCTTCCGAAATCCGAGCCATTTGAGAAAACCGCAAATCCGGCACCCGGTAATGATTTTCTTTTCCACCCATAGCAGACAAAGAATCAACATTTCTTCACCCTTGAATTACATGTTGAACATCTGTAATGCCCAGCTTTAATTTACTCCAACACCTCAAAGCGTCACAGATATTCCGTCATGTTCAAGAACAAAGCAGATACCGGTTGCTAAGTGCCTTGATTAACGACTAGAATCAACATTAATTAGCTCACATGATCCTATAATTCCGCTGCTCACATAGCAGAAGCTCAAATCCGACCCGAAAACGGCGGATTTGCCGCGATATGCGCAGTGTCATATCTCGGTGTAGATCCCGGTTCCTGCAGTGCCGCCGTGTTACCCAATGCATTACTTCGAGTTGACACCTCTTACTCAGAAACTACGTGGCTACGTCATTAACTACATGTTGCAATGTCGCGGTTAGCATCCAGCTCCGGCAACCCCTCTGGAATTAACACTGTGAATACCTCTTCTTATTGACAAAACAAACTCGCAGATCAGCCATTTTTCCACTTTGAATCCCAAAGAATGGCTAGTTGATGAAATTTACCGGATTATCGGATTTAAATTTCGGATTTTTGTGCACGAAGAACCATAGTGTTCTTTTGCTACCTCACTAGCTCTTGTACCTTCGAAGTCATGCCACCTTACTATCGCAATATAAATTCTGAATGGTGCAGGTTATGCGAACCCAACATTACAGTGTGTTCATGTGTAAAAAGAGGCTTGGTTACCGTCAAATTGGGATTGCTGAAGGGATACCGGTGTCGGTGTGAACATGCGGGATGCATTTCCCGACATTATCTGGTTGGGGCAATTATACCCCGATGCAAAACGAGATGTTCACATGCTTTGCTTTTGCAAATCGCAGCGACGATCAGGATTTATATACGTGTGTGCTTAGGGGTTTAAGCATGAAAACCCTATTTTAATGTATGTTAAAAGACGCTAGGTGCTACGCTGAATAGACGGCAATGACAGGACAACATCATCATCGCCCAAGCTCTTCATGCATTTTTTTAAGTTTTTTCACACGAAGTATCAGGTTGTATTCGCGAGAAATCCTGCAAGTACCCTTCGAGTAGAACATCAAGCACCGATTTTCGGAAGCGTCTCAATGAGAAAACATTCCGAGGCTTTCTCATCATTTGCCCACCTTCCGAACTCTGTCAAGCCTGATTCACGAAGCGGGCTGATATCCTGATCTATACGAGAAAATCGGAATTGAGATCCTCCTGGTCCACTTCACGCATGGACAGCATGACCAAGTTGACTTCTCGCCCACAAATTGGTTCGTTTGTAGAAACATGGATACTTTCACGGGTCCGATAACGGCTTGATGGTTTCTCTTTCTTTCATGAACAACATACAAATAGAAGACCTTCTTGTCTTATCAATCGATGGATTTGCCCAGCACCAGCTCAATCATTCAACCACTCAAAATGGTCCGCAGTTATTTTGCAACCCTCTCGCTGTTGACGGCATCCGCTGTCGCACTTCCCACCACCGCGGAAGATAGATTCGATTATGTTATCGTTGGAGGGGGTACAAGTGGTCTTGTGGTTGCCCATAGACTCTCTGAATTGGCGGATATCACTGTTGCTGTTATCGAGGCAGGAGATTCTGTTTACGACAACCCCAACGTGACCAACGTGGACGGATTCGGCCTCGCTCTGGGAACCCAAATCGACTGGGCATACGAAAGTGCTCCTCAGACCTATGCGAACGGAAAGTCTCAGAAACTCAGAGCTGCTAAGGCGCTGGGTGGCTCTAGCACGATCAACGGTATGTGTTTGTTCGCTCAGGTTAACAGTGTGCTAAACCATAAATAGGCATGTATTATGCCCGTGCACAGAACGTTCAGGTCAACTCCTGGGGTGCATTGGGTAACGAAGGATGGAGTTGGGAGGAGCTGCTGCCTTATTACAAGAAGTCGGAACACATTCAGCCTCCCACCTCTGAGCAACAGGCCGTCGGCATCACCTACCTCCCTGAGTTCCACGGAACTGACGGTCCATTAGCTGTGGGATGGAAGGTGGACATGATGAACAAGACCATCACGGACATTATTAACAAGACTCATGAGGCTATCGGTGTCTCCTACAACCCAGATCTCGCACATGGAGACATGGTCGGTTGGGCCTTTGGCGAACACACTCAAGATAACCAGCTCAACGTCCGTGAGGACGCTGCCCGTGCGTATTACTGGCCGTTCACTGACCGCCAGAACTACCACCTTTTCGTCAATACTGAAGCTCAGAAGTTGGTCTGGGATAAAACAGCCTCTGGTGCGGACGCGAAGGCGTCTGGGGTTCTTGTCACTGACAGCAAGACCGGAGAGTCGCGTACCATCTACGCCAACAAGGAAGTAATCCTTTCCGCCGGCGCTGTCAGGACACCTGTTCTCCTCGAGCTTTCTGGTGTCGGCAACCCGTCAATTCTCAAGGCGGCCGGCATTGATGTCAAGATCGATCTCCCCACCGTCGGCGAAAATCTCCAAGACCAAGCCCTCAACAGCTTCGACGGCGAGAGCTCCAAGACCCTCACCGGCCGCTCCAGCTACGTTGCCTACCCCAACTACGAGCAAGTCTTCGGAGACGACGCCGCTACAGTTGCCGAGGAGCTCAAATCAAACCTTCAGGCCTACGCGCAGGCCACGTCCGAGTCCACCAACGGCGTCGTCACGACCGCGCAGCTCGAGAAGTTCTTCCAGATCCAGTACGACCACATCTTCGCGGACAAGATCCCCGTCGGCGAGGCGCTGCTGCTGCCGGCGGACTCGTCGTTCAGCAACTCGTACTGGGGCCTACTGCCTTTCGCCCGCGGCAGCGTGCACGTCACCGGGACGACCGGCGAGTACCCGGCCAAGCTGGACCCCAACTACTTCATGCTGGACTTCGACACAAAGCTGCAGGTTGCTATGACGAAGTACATGCGCAAGTACTACAACACGGCGCCGCTGGGCGAGCTGTTTGCTGCTGAGACTACGCCTGGTCTGGAGGCCGTGCCGGCGGAGGCGGGGGACGAGACGTGGACGAAATGGGTTCATGAGAACTGTAAGCGATACCGTAACTTCTTCGATATTTTGATATTGACTCTTTCACATACCGCTCAAACTTCCATTCCGTCGGCACGACTGCCATGATGTCAAGGGAGCTCGGTGGTGTGGTTGATTCGCACCTGCGGCTTTATGGCGCCAGCAATGTCCGTGTTGTTGACGCTGGTGTCATACCGTTGCAGATCTGTGGCCACCTTGTCGGCACGCTGTACGCTATAGCTGAGAAAGCTTCGGATCTTATCAACGCTGATGTTTGATCCGTTCCAGCACGATGGTATCATTGGACGTGGAGCAGACCGTCTATTTACATGTACTCATACGTATGTTGGCACGAGCATTGCTTGCGTAGATTTAGAGGGTACAATCACAATGTGCCGTATCTTTAGAAACATGCCCTTAGTCATAGACGCGCAAATAACCCTACCAGCCGATTATCATGTAGCTTCTCCGTGAACAAAGCATGAACAACGTCAGTGGACAAAGCTCATACTTAACTCTGGCGAAGCAACAGACTGGGCAGGCCGCAAAGCAACTTCTGATTAAGGAGCAAGCAGGATTCCCATCACGGCGACGGAGAGATTTCTCGCGGACTCCCCGCTCTGGTGACACCACGGTGCCACCATCACTCGATCGTCAGGCGCGTCCACCGGTGAAACAAAAAGTCTTTGCCTTCCGACACCACCATTCCTCACCCTCAACCGGCCACAATCACCAATCCGAACACATGCGACCGCGATCCACGATGCGCAACACACACGTGTATCCGATCCGCGGAAGCGTCCAACGGCGGAGTCCAGCTGTTGCGACTGTCTCAGAGCGCGCGAGCAAAACTTAAATCCTTCGGCAACCTTCCAATTTAGTCTCCGGCACTGCCGGATTCGGCACCAGGAGCGACCTCCGCAGCCACGTCTACGACCACGATTGGGCGGAAGACGCGCATAACCAGGAGGCTGGGGCCGCTGTTGGGAAGTCAAAAATTTCCCGATTGGTGGTGGGAAGTGAGGGGAGAGGGCGGAACCGCAATGCAGAGGGCGGCATGTCTCGTGATTAGTCAGGGTGGGAAGAGGTTGGCGCCCAAAGGGTAGGTCAAGGCAAGAGGAGGAGACGGCGAGAAGTGAGGCGGCTGACGGCAGGGCGGCTAAAGAGAGGCGAGGCGCGTGTCGTCATCTGTGGTGCATTTTCGGGCCGCGACGCAGGGATGCCGCGGATCTTTGAAACCCGGCCGGATCTGCCTTCGACGCCAAAAGCCTAATTTCAGCCCAATTGGAGGCCTTACTAGTTGGTAGCGTGGAGGTGGGTGCGCAGTATGCCAGAGTGCTTGTTCTCCTCATCTGGGGGATCGATCGTCACTGAGCAGTTGCTAACCACCAGAACGCTCTCCACCATGCAGTCTCGTACAACAAGCCGAATGAATGCAGTGACAATGAAAGATCAATTCATAAACTTCAATACACCATCCTCAAAAGCTTGCTCCTCATGAGGCTGCAGCCCTGTTGGGCGCCTGAACAACAACTTATTCATGTGTCCTGCACGAAAATAATCCAAAAGTGACCTCAGCCGCTCCAGGCCAAACGCTCCATCTCCGCCATGCGTGAACGCACATAATCAGCAGCTCAACGACCCCGAACGGGTGATGCCTCCCATTCGTGATACTCAACGCGGCGCTTCGGACGCGAACGGGAGCGCGAGACACCCCTCGACCTCGACCTCATCCGAGAACGCGAACGGCGACGCGCCCTCCTGTCGTCCTCGTCGTAGTCGTCGTCACTCCCCCGGCCCTCCTCCTCATCCATCTTACGAGCCTGGTCCGAGAACTCGGTCTGGCGCAGGACGCGCTTGAGGAAGTCGACGGCGTAGAAGCCGGTGACGGCGGCGTCGGCGATGGGCAGCTTGCCGTTGGCCTTGAGGCGGCCGTTGCGCAGCGCGCCGAACAGTCCGCCCGTGACGGCCGCGGTCGCGCAGCGCGCCCCCTTCTGCCCGTTCCACGGGCCCGGCTCCGCCCGGCACCGCACCGCCTCCACCGCCGCCGACATGGCCGCCGCCTTGCACGCCTTGGCCACCGTGTACTTCTCCTGGTCGTTGCCGCCGCCGCCGCCCCGGCTGGAGGCCTTCGTCGACCGCTGCCGCCGCGGCGGCGACGGCGTGCGCGCCTCCCGCGGCGTCTGCGCGCCCCGTCGGATCAGACGTCGGCTGCGGTCGTCCTCTTCATCGGAGAAGTCTGACTCGGTCTCGCTGTCCGAATCGTAGTAGTAGCGGGCGCGGCCGCGGATGTGTTGCTTCGGGTAGTCTGGTACGGTACCACGAGGAGGCGGCGGCCGGGTCGGTCCTGCACCTGGGCTTGGACCTTGGTATGGGCGGGAGGCCTGCGAGTAGTCCGGCCGGGGAGGGGCGGGGCCGTACTGGTAGTCCATTGGGAGGATGACGACGCGCGAAGAGGAGACTGGAGCGACTGATCTCGTGACTCGGTCTGAAGACGCCAGCTTGAATGCTCAGGAAGTTCCGCTGAAGGAAGCCAAAAGAAGAGGATTTGATGAAGAGAAGGGGATGTTATGTAGAGATCAGGAGATGGCTTTGAAGTGATGTTGGATAAAGAGATGGAGCTGAAGCTAGAAGAAGAGACATGGCAGAGAAGCGCTGGTCTTTTCAACAGTCAGGAGATGAGCCTGCTCTACAGGGACAGCACAGACACCCATGGCCAAGACGTTCGAAGTTGGCAGCAAGAAGACGGGGCATCGAGTTGAGCATTCCCCGATGAGGAACTCCCTGCTCGATCATCTCGATGGGTACACGTATTGCTGGCTGTTTCCCCGCAAAACGCATGAAGGACTCTCAACGGGCTCCAGCAGGGCCGCGCGGGCCGCTTCAAGGCCGCTGCTGCCGCGAGCCTCCAGCAAGCCACGTCCCAGGACGAGGAAGCCGCGGCGCTGGATGGCGCATGACGAGCCGCGGGAGATCCACAGCATCGTGTGGGTGGGAAAACAAATACGAGCCCTGAGTCAGGAACGCGCTGTCGTGGTGGTGGAAGCTCGGTCCAGACGCAGTATGCACAGCCTGCAGCCATGGATGCTGCCATGGACGATAGGAGATTTGTTGTTGTCGTACGAGATGTACTGGCAGGTACCTAGGTCACGCTGAAACTGGGGTAATCTCGGCCTTCTCACTGGCCGCCCCGAGGAGCTGCTCATGATTCAGTCAGCAGCCCGCTCCGCATTGCTGCCACTCCAGCGCGGCGGGAGCTATATTGCGGCGCGTAAAAGATCAGGGCACTTCTTCTGGATGTCGAAAGCTTCTGTTCTGACCTCTGACCGGTGTTGACGTCACGCAGTCGGTACCTGTTTAATGTACTTTTTGCGGGTAGGGGCGAAACACATAGGCGCTAAGTGTGTCAGACCTCCGCTCCTACGCCGGCGCTCCCGCCGGAAGGCCAGCCGCAAAAGCAACGGCTCTGCCCAGCTTTCCGTAGGGGTCCGACTGGTCGTCTCTGTACCAGCCAGTTGCGCATGCATCCTGTCAACGGATGGATGCGGTCTGGCCACTCAGCGCGTGGTGCCTATTGTGGGCGGAGGTGCAGGTGCTGGGAGATGCTTGAACGTCTGCCCGAGCTTTGCCTTTTACCTCATTGGGCTTAGCCCTCTCCGCTCGTGGCCTCGCCATCCCCGCCTCCACGCGCGTCCACTTGCCTGCCCCCACATCCTACTCGCCTCGTTTTATCTCATGTTCAGCCGAACGACTGGCAGATTACAGCATGAGCAAACGAATAGCTCGATCTCTGAATGGGATTATTCCAGAGCGCCAGTCATCAAAATTCTTCCTACAGGCGCGCGGCACAGACACCCAATCGCCTGCGCAGGATGCTCTTCCTAATTGCGGAACCAAAATCCATTTGCAATCAATGCTCTGTGTCACAAATTGATTGGTAGGGGACGACTCCGCCGAGACCCTTTCTTGCCCGCAATAAGGAAGATATGTCGGCCCGTGGACGAACTCGGAAATGATGTACCAACTGTATATTCCTCGGATGCTTTTGGGCACTAATTTCTTCGCCGTCTCAGCAAGGCTTCCGCCCACATCCAACGTTACCTGATGTACGCGAACTTGCTTTTTCCTGTCTATATTAACCTCTCGTACTCGCTAATCTCGATTAATACACTGGCGAGTCTAAGTCGGCCCGCAGGCTACGACCAGATGTGCTGAGAATGTGGTTGCATTCAACGGTGAGTTCGTGAATAGATCTGGACATTCACTTTACTTTGAGAAATTCGGGCTCTGATTGCGATCGCTCGGCCTCATCGTCATGCCGAATGATGTTGCTCAGTTCACAAGAGGCAGCGTTCTCGCAGTCGGTAAATTACTTAATCACTCCCAGATATAGATATGGTTTCAGCTATTCTTCTCAAAACTGTTGAGATGATACTACCCTGAAGCGGAAAACATAGTCATCAGACAAGATGTAAGCGCGAGGTGGGGGAGCTACGGAGAGGTCTGCTGTGCTGTCATCTGGGCACAGTGACATTCCGCATTCGACACTATGCATGTTCCATGTGAAACAGAGAGCTCCGAGGGCCATGTAATATTATCCTTGAAAACATCCGGATGATTGGTGCTTTCTGCGCCATCGAAATGTGGAACGCATATATTGCTGCAGCCTGCAGACACGACGGACATACTCACTTGCGCTGCCGCCGACGAAAACCCGCGTCGGGTAAGCATGACTTGACTCAGTGTACTCACGAGATCTTTTAGGGTCATCCGATAGGGTATCATGTGCGACCCTTGCTTATGTGGTCGATTTCCTGTTGGGCGTCTGATAGGCAAACGATCGATCTGGCTCAGAATCCTCTGTAGACGCCGTCCGGGTCAGTCTCTTCCCCCGTTGATTACACTTCATCTGAGGCCTCTATTCATTCTACAGGTTTATCATGTGTTCACCTACTTAGAGTAACTGAACCACGTTGCTCTACCATCCTGGGTTTGAGTGCGAAATACGGCGCTTCATCTCGCTCGTCGACAGCACTTTTCCCACATTCCCTCCTTAGGTGAGTAATTAACATGATCCCACAAATTTTTCTCTCTAATAGGCTTTTCCAATTCAAATACCATCATGCAGATTCGGTCGAATCTGCCTCGAAGCGCTAAATGTGCAGTTTTTTAATACTTCCACTTAGACACACGGTCTTGAGAACCCCGTAGCCTCTTGGTAGAAAGCCGGACCGGCATAAAACAAGCCAGGCAAGAGAGGTTACATTCATAACAGAGCCCAGGTTCCTGTATCACACTTGGGTCAGCAAGCTATGGGATGGGTTCAAATTACGAGATAAGACTTAGGCAAAGGAGGTATGTAACTGCAAATCTGCACTTCTAGTCTTATCCCTACCTGTAGGAAATCACGTGTTTTGGGTCACTTCATGATCTCCTTATATCATACCACATCGCTTAGCTACACTCACTCGTATAAGAGGCGGACGGGTCACCCACCCTCTTCCTCTTCATGCCAACCACTGCCAATCATCAATGGATCATCGTTGTTCAACAACACTCCAACACTACCTCTCCTCGGAAACTTCGGACTGTGGTCACTCGTATTACATTCATCTTCACCAATGGGACTCTGATTGTGTGAGATTGAATAAAAGCTCAGAGCTCCGGTAACATTCAACGAAAAACGGCACTCGCCAACCTCGACATATCCGTAATACAATGCCGCTGTCACTCCATCGAGTCACTTCGTCTGGAACCTTCGATGTATTCTTTTATTGTTGTATAGATCTTTAGCCATCTGGAGGAAAATGTGCTCGTGTAAGGATCTAGATACCTCACATGAGGATTTCCAAGCCCCAATCGGGTGTAATCGCACAATTTTGGAAGGTGCCTAGATTTCTGACCCCCCATATTCAGATTCTGACCCCCCCTCCCATATTAGGCAGTTCCGCCAGACTAGCAGCTTAGTAAGGAGCGCCAGACCTGCCTAAGATAGCTTGCTACTCTACAGTACGTCGCCTATTACTCTACAGCACGTCGCCTGTTACTCTACAGCACGTCGCCTATCACTCTATAGCGCGTCACCTCGCGCTCTCTCACCTCGCACCCTCTCACCTCGCGCCCTCTCACCTCGCGCCCTCTCACCTCGCGCTAAGACGCGCCGCACCTACGCACCCTTCACTGTCGCCGTCGCCTTCGCTGTCGTGCCTACACGCCTAGGCGCCCGAGCAGAACGTCGTTAAGTGGTGGGTAATTATATAAATAAGAGTTGACTTACATTCGTAATGGTAAAGTGGTTATCCTAGACGTGAGAAATAGGTGAAATCTCTATAAATCACGCGTGGAACCGTCGAGATTACGGTGAATTCTCCCCAATTGGACAGGGGGGGTCAGAGTCTGAAAAGGGGGGGTCAGAAATCTAGCCACCTTTTGGAATTTCAAAATTGTAACATAACACGACGAGCTCAAGGACCAAGTGAGCCATCAGAATGTAAGGGGTAAAACCCACAACATGACACAGGGTCGCAGCGTTGTGCAATAAACTGTAGCGCAGTATCTTCTATCGAACGTGCTGTGCGACGTTTCCCAAAAAGCTGGTATTTGCGGGGTCCTTTTGCAGAGGCTGGCTTCTACTTGGCCCAATATCCGAGCGCTGAGTGATCTGTAAACTCCAACTGTGCTCAAGGCGTTCTTAGCGCAGTGCCAACTATCTCGCGATCTTCACCACGGATTCAAACAGCGTACTAACAGTTTGGTCACGAGTCTCTTTGATCCAATGAACCCAGCTACCGAAGTTCCGCCACTGGGGTCCGGAGCGAAGGTAAGATCGACGTGACACTGCCACACAAGTGGCTGTGGCTGAATACGTGGTGGTCCCGATCCGCTAGCGCGCAGTGCGAGCCCGATCGGTAAAGGTCCTTATCTGGACATCATCTCATCCTCATCCTATATCGGACAATTATGTGTCGCATGTATGATCTGTATACATCTCAAGGCTTGGGTCAGTACGCCTCGCCAAGCATCGTAAGAGCATGAGACGTCAGCTGGGAGACGGTGTAGCTGTGAGACTGTGATAGTGTGGGGTACTAGGCAGAGGTGAGCTGTCTTACATCGCGCTGTACCTATCTACATTGCATTCACCTTTCCGTAACAATGAGTTTCCTCTTCCCAAGCTCGGCTTCTCAGAATCGAATATCATTTTACACCCTTGGCTTCAAGTGGGCGGTTTTCTTTGGACGCGCCGGAGATGCTCTCTTGATGGGATCAGTGTATTTTATCTGGATTTAGAGGTTCATACGGTTCGCATGCGATAGTGTGCACGTATGACAGCAAACATTCCTAGTGGCTGGCTTCTTCATGATCATGCCTGTATAAGTATGATTTTAAGCACTTTACTTGAGATCAATTTTGAGCTTATTGCTTTCTGTTATTACCATGAATTGAAGTAGGATATGTTCATGAGGATGCGGCGAAAGGAGAATGATTCGTTGTCAACAAAATAGAAGAAGCGATTATCATCAAAGTGGCTGCGATCTGAGTTGCATAAAGATTTTTGAAGGCTCTTTGCATTCTACTTTAATGAGTTTGGCTGTGAGAATATCATATCAATGATATGGTATTCCGCTAATGAATATTCCCTCTATCCTCGGTTTAACGAGGACCGAAGCCAGCGGTAGCCTTGGTGCTGAAGACCTTAACAAAAGGCTCCTTAGCCAGGCCGCCGGCGGCCTCAGAAGAGGCACGAGCCTTCTGCGAGTACTCGGTCTTCTGGTGAGCCTCCCAAGCCTCCTTGTTCTTGTACCTGGAGGTGTTTAATCAGCAAGCGGCCTCTTTCTGGTAGCTGAGGGTCACAGGAAGAGGCAAAGACACGGTGGACTTACTGCTGGAAAATGATGAACTCGCCCTCCTCGTTCTCGTGGATGCGGAAGACAAGGCAGTCGGGCTCGTTCTTCTCAACTTCGGCGGCGAGGCGGGAGAAACCCTCGAGAGCCTGATTTTATGGATGAGCAAATGTGGTCTGCCTTGAATGGTAGAGTGGGACGTACAACGGCCTTGTGCTCGGCCTTGGGGGTGATGATGGCAATAACGCTGATCTCAGACATTTTGAAGGTGGTGGGAAATGCTTCTGAAAGAAGTGTTTGAGGTTGTGTGGTTGTAATTGTTGGTGTGTTGGAAAGTGTTGTGATGATACCTCAAGCTGCGGGGAGTCCCCTCCATTTTATACTTCAACTCTCTCCATGCATCTTCACCTAGCTCCCAGACTCCCTCAGCCCACACCGCCAATGTGGTGCCATTCGAAACTTGTGGCACGCCCTCCGAAACCTTCTCTCGCAATCGTATCCCCTGATGAGGCCGCGTACAGCAGTACGGCTATGTTGCGTGCGGAACCAAGCAAGCCGCTTGCATCTGGATAAATCGACGTGAGGCACCCGGCAGCTTCCGGCAGCATCCGCACCGCAATGCAAGCCACAAGCCAAGCCTCTTAGGCGGCGCAGTTACTGACTGTCAGGGTCCAGATAGGTGCTGTGGTGGCACGATGTGGCTGACCGGTGAGGCAATTCAGCTATCTCCACGCCTTGGCGGAGATCTGGGCTCTGCAAAGCGTTGTGGACAGTGAGCGAGCATAACTCAGCGGTGTGGGGATGAAACACACATGTTCGGATTCGATCCGCGCAATCCGACTCGGGATCTGATACAGATTCGGGATCGCGCTTGGCGGCTCGGGATGCTCCCGAGGGCGAGATGCGTCTGTGTGTTGGAGACTTGAGCTCGGGCCGAATCTGGAGGTCTATGGGGCTGTGTGTCTAGAGCTTTGGTGGCGGGGCATTCGATGAGGGGCTTGTGGCGTAATGTGAGGGTTATGCTCAGAGTTTCGGGTATTTCAGACCCGAATTGTGCAAAGTATGTAGCGGGGCTCATTTTACCAGCATCGTAAATGATCCCAGGCGACAACAGCCAAGAAGATATTAATTGCGAAAAGGAGGCATACTTACTACGTAGTCTGTCAATAGCATGTTGACTCGGCTGTCGCCGGTTTTGGTATCCACTTATTGTTTTGAAGAGTCCGCTCTTCTCTTGATAAGGTAGGTGTATAATCGCGGCAGCCTTACTTTACGCACTCTGTAGGAAGCCTAAGCCACGACTCAGAACCACTCATTTGTGTAATCGAGTCAGTCGGTACCTTCGGGGAAGAGCTGCCGCTCCCGGTCGCGGATGGTTGAGATTCCGTGCCTTGTGAGCTCGCTTCGACATCTATTCCATTTAACCGGCCGTGAAGACACCTATCTGTGTTGCGACATTTTACTCCACTCCGCTAACGGTAACTCCAGGATAACGCCGGCTTCCACATCACCGGCTTTAGTCTTCACCATCGGTCCCGGCCATTAACTCTCGATTGAGGCAGAGCTTAATCGTTCATTGGTGACAGGAAAGACTAGAAGAAAGTCTGTTCAGCATCAGTACACTATTCGAAGAGAGAACAGACGAAAAATTTTATGACATTGTGATGAGGCCTGGTGCCTGAATGAGCCCAGCGGCCGCCAACCCCCTTGGCTGTTGATGCCAAGCATGCCTTAGGCCGTGGCAGCCTTGCATCACATTCCTCTATCGTAGTTGTTT
>JAJVDC010000389.1:0-12941 GCA_021436925.1 Neofusicoccum ribis
AGGGGAAGTGTTACATGTAGTTGCAGGTGCGTTGCATGACAGTAAGACAGGTAGTGCTGGTACATGGATAAAACAGTAAGGAGACGTGTGTTTGAGAGGCAAATGTGGTTGACACATTACTTCGGGAGCTACCCGAGTAGTGCTTCCGTAAAGTCTCCGGGTAAGTTTGTACGAGCTTACTGCGGGGGCGGAGAGGAGTGCACGAGGCAAGACAGCACGCAATGATCCCCTGCGCGATGTCCGTTTACGTAGCAAACGCTCCACTATTGTGCATCAATGCTCCACTTCCTTCCATGTGTAGCGCGGAAATGTCAAGAACTCCTCTCACTCGGCCGGACATGACTACAAACATATGTTGTATAACGGGTAGTGATGACCCGACTCCGGCCTACCTTTACTAGGTCGATGTCGAAGTTGTAGTTAGGTAAAACCCGTATATGGACGGTTGCTAACGGTAGGCAGTGGCTCGGGCCGGTGCCGTCTGCAGCAGTACGGCTCGGTGCGTGTCGCTGAATTCTTCCAACCCCTTGGAAAGCCGGCGATTGGAGCGGCGGGGTCCAAACCCAGACAAAGTATAAATACACCAAACTTTCTTTGCAGGCTTAGACGCCACTCTAATTGTATCATTCGCCCAACCACAAGTCAGTCTCAAAGCTTAAGTTTTGTCTTATCTGATCTATCCACCATGGCACGCTCAGATGAAGTTCCCGAGTCTCATACCGATGTGTATGATAATTCATTGTTTATTTTTGCTCTACATTTTACTAATAGTATCCCAGTCTCATCATCGGTGCCGGTCCGGCTGGGTTGACAGCCGCCTACTGGATGGCACAGTACGGCGTCAAAGCCCGAATTGTTGACAAGCGCGGCACCAAGATCTTCAACGGCCAAGCCGACGGCCTACGCGCGCGTACCCAGGAGCTCTTTGACAGCATGGATATCCAAGACCGGGTGTCCAAAGAGTGCCGCGCAGCCTACGAATTCTGTGTTTGGGTACGGAAACGCACTTCTCTTCTCCCATCTCCGTCGCTGCCTTGTAATTTTCCTCGGAAGGGCTGACAACCACAGGGGCCCGACGGAAACGGCGGGATCGCGCGCCAGTCCGGGGTCCCGGTAACCAAGGAGACTTACGCCAAATCGCGCTTCCCCGTCACCGGTCTGAACCAGGGCCGCATCGAGCGCTTCATCCTAGACGCCATCAAGAAGGCTGCTCCCGATCTCCAGGTCGAGCGCGGTGTGATTGCCGAGTCGCTGGATTACGACGAAGAGCTCGAGAAAGACCCGCAGGCATACCCGATCACGATAAAGCTGAGAACCTTGAGTGAAGAGGAGGCAAACCCGTCGCCGGTGTATGGGTCGTCTGGTCCGCGAGACGGGCTGTTCCGCAGCAATTTGGCCCCGGATGATTGGGATGATTTGATCAACAAGAGCAAGGAAAAGGCGGGGAAGACGGAAGTAGTTAAGGCGAAGTACGTCATTGGCTGCGATGGGGCGCATAGTTGGACCAGGAAGCAGCTGGGGATTCAGCTGGAAGGAGCAGCTACTGATTTTATCTGGTAAGCATCCTTTCTTTCTCTTATTTGGACATTCACACTAATTAATCAGGGGTGTGATGGATGTCGTACCCATCTCGAATTTCCGTAAGGCAGCTCTTATTCCGCTTCTGTTAACAGGATACTGATCCTCGTGCAGCTGACATGCGTCACGCCGCGGTCATCAAGAACGAAGCCGGTACAATTTTACTGATCTGCAGAGAGAGGGGCCTCATGCGTCTTTACATTCCACTCACCCATGCTGATGACACCTCCACCCGGGTGGACCGGTCCAACATCAATCTTGATTTGTTGAGGGAGACAGCAAAGAAGATCTTCCACCCATATAACTTCGACTTCAAGATCTGTGATTGTAAGTTCTCACATCGAGCGTCTCGAAGTCATATCACGACATCTACTAACCCGTCGCCTTCTCCAGGGTGGTCCGCATACCAAGTTCGCCCCCCTCCCTCCCCCACCCCTTCTCCCACTAACACCACCCCAGGTTGGCCAACGCGTCGCGCCGCGCATGCACAGAGGCAACCGCATCTTCATCGCCGGCGACGCATGCCACACGCACTCGCCCAAAGTTGGCGCGGGCATGAACATCTCGATCCAAGACGGCTTCAACATCGGCTGGAAGGTGGCGTCTGCGGCGGCCGGCATCACGCAGCCGGCGGCGGTGCTGCCCACGTACGAGCTCGAGCGGCACCCGGTGGCCGAGAAGCTCGCCGACTTCGACCGCAACTGGAGCGTGCTGTTCACGGCGGCCGACACCAAGCCCGAGGACTACAAGGCGCGCAACGAGGTGTACGAGGACTTCGCGCAGGGCTTCGTGCTGGACTACCCGGAGAGCCGGCTGGTGCGGCGGGCGTGGAGGAGCGGGCTGGCCGCGAAGCTGGTGCCCGGGGAGCGGTTCTGGCCCGCGAAGCTGGTGGCGCACGCGGACGGGTTCCCGGTGTGGTCGACGCACCTGATGAAGAGTGACGGCCGCTGGCGCGTCGTGGTGCTGGCGGGCGACGTCGCGGTGCCGGCGCAGATGCGGCGCGTCGAGGCGCTGTGCGATCGCCTGTCCGGAGACAAGTCGGTCATCCGCCGCTTCACGCCGGCAGGGAAGAAGCTGGATGCGGTGATTGATACCATAGCGGTCCACTGCGCGCCGAGGGCGAAGGTGGAGTTGTTCGATTTCCCGGAGATCCTGCGGCCGATGGATGAAGTGAGGGGTGTTGATTATTACAAGATCTGGGTGGACGAGGAATCGGAGTTGGATAAGGACTGTGATGGGAAGGCGTTTGAGAAGTGGGGCTTGGACAGGTCAAAGGGCGCGGTTCTCGTCATGCGGCCGGACCAGCAAATCGGCTGGATGGGAGATCTTGAGGATGTTGAAGAGATGGAGTCTTACTTTGAGGACATCCTGCAGGTGCCGTCGTAGAGAAGAGGACCCGAACCGCGAGAAACACGGTGGCGTTGATTGTAGAAAGCTGCAGGATGGAAGCGCAGCCTGCTCTCCAACCCCCATGATGCTGCATTAGCTATTTAACAAAACTCTCTTCGCATGGAACAGATTGAAAAGGAAGTCGCCTGACATCATGGCCTGGTGCGAACTGAGAAGTCCGAGAAGGGGCATGGGGAAGGCACGGCAAGTGAGAGCCCGTCATGCTCTTCCACCCCATGCTTCGTCACCGCGGTTAAAACCATCGGCCTGAACTCCTTCCGCATAAAATTGCAGTCACTGAGGATTAATCCCTATAAGAGTGCAGCTTGACTCGGGCTGCAGCATGGTGTGGCTCGCAGCCTGGAAGCTGCGCTCACCTGCGCCTTCACCTTCTCAGTCATACCCCGACAGGAAGGCGCGAACAGACAGCGTGTCTGAAAACAAACGTCTCCTGCGAGACTGCACCTCACTCTCTTCATCTAAATTATTGGTCATCACCGCCGCCTTCATTTTTCTGGGAGATATTGCAGTCCATCACCAATACCCAACAGCCTTACCGTGTCAAGATGGTTGCACAAACGCCCAACGGCACATACACCCGCGAGGACCACGATAAGGCCATCACAGACTTTTTCAATTCTGTTCCAAAGGAGTTTACAAGGGAGATCTGCGACCAGAACGCAGGGAAACTGATCAGGGAGCATCGCGATGGCCCAGTCACTCCCATCTTTCGTCAAGGACGACACAGCTACACAATTTTCAATGAAGCCGATCCGTCACACAACTTCGGAATCATTCAGTATCGCCACGCGGACTCCCCTCTGGATCTTTCGATGCTTGACTTGGCGCAAAAGGCACACGGGAAGCTTGTCCCCCACGCTTCGGGCACAAGATGTCTCATGAAAACGGATAGACCCGGGGGAGCCGGCCCCGACGCTCCATCGCTTCGAAGATATCGCATTGAGTGGAGAGGCGGTTTACCCCTGGACGTGATGCTTCGGGAGCAAAGTCTACATCCCAGAAAATACCGCATCCAGCACATGAAGCTCATGCGGCAGCTGGCAGAGTGAGTCGCCCCGTATCTCAAGCCATCATCCACGCACTGTTCTTTGCGTTGGCGAACCCCACCACGCTGCTTACCCACAATAAAGCATTTTGAATCGATAGGGTACTTCAGAACTGGAGAGCTTCCGGACTGACTTCTTCTAGATACTTTTCGAACGCTCTGTCTCAGGGCCGGGCCCGCAGACACTCATTTCTTAGCGAGCGAGTCAAGGAACTTCGCCATGCAGCCCTCAATGTCATCGCATCTTCTACGCAGCATGTCGCCGCCGTGGATCAAACCATCCTCGCGTCGAAAATGGCACCACTTCTGAACTCGGCGTTCTTTCCTCAGGCTCTCGCGCATGGGGAACTAGCCGATCTCAGCAACATACTCGTCGATCAATCCACCTGGGCGTTCAAAGGCATCATCGATTGGGCTTCCGCATTTATCTGGCCCTTTGGGTTCGAGCTTTATGCCGTCCAAAGATGCACCGGCTACTGGGATCACGACCCGTTGCCGGATGGAGCACCTGATGAAGCGAACAGGGACAAGCACAGGGTGGGCGAATATGTGTGGCGTTGGTTCCGGGACGCCTATATGCTTAAGTGCATTTTTTGGCGACATATGGCGAGGAATATCGTCGATTTAAGCTGCTTCAACCATAACCGCAGCCTGGTCTGGCCGTGGCGTTTCGGCTTGATTCTCAGTGAGGCCTTTGAACGAGGACCTGGTGGAGAGATCACCACAACGCCTATCCCACTCAATGATCGCAATGAGGAGAAGATGCGGAGCCTCGCCTTGGTGCAGATATTCCTTGAGGACCAAGACTGGATAACGGAGATGCAAATCTTTGATCGGCTCCTTGTTCGGAGCGTGATTGAAGAGGACGCCTCAATTCGCATGACGGATGTGCTTCACGATCACTTAGCTGGAACCGAAAATCCTATGCCTACTACATATTTCCCTGAACATGAGGGCTCATCACCAGCTAAGAGCAGCTTAAATCCCAGGTTGTTCACTAGGAACGCCACTGATGGTCATTCCTCGGAATCTGTTAGCGACCTCGATCACGATATGCCCATCGACAGCCCCAACAGTGATATTCAGCGCACTCTCGCTAATTTCACCGGGTTTCCACCTAAGTAATGGCTGAGGACGCTTCTTGAAGGATGGTTGACTACTAACAATGAAACCGGAAACTATTCCCCTGGGATAAATAAGACTAACTGAAGTCTCGTTACTGGCTTCAATGCATGGACCTGGAAGTTTAGCGCTGGGTAATGGCCATGGCCATGAGAATGTTAAGAGACACAGGAGGAATTTCATCAACTCGCCAACATTAGCGCAGAATCATTCCTTCTACGAATGCAATCATTGAGGCGAAGAAGTAGTCTCACAGAAGTAGAACAGGAGAACGCTTTCTTTTCTACAATTTTCAACTCTCAAGTCTCTGAGGAATGTAGCTGACTTCTCTCAAGTCTATGTTTCTCCCATAATCACATCTTGGCCAACCTCAGTCTCTACACCAGACATTGCCTGATCGACTTCGCTCTCACTCTTATCGTCATCTGCACTCTCGCCCTCCAAACCTCCCTCCTCGTCATCCTGCATGACCCCAACCTTCCTCGCTGCCTTCTCCGCCCTCAAAGTCAGCACTGCCCAATCCGCCGCCTCCGTCTGCGCTGCTAACCTACTCGGCCCCTCCACCCATTCGCCAACCCACCTCTCCCCAATCCCAACCCGACACCTCACCACACCACCCGCCTTCCCTCCACCTTGACCCTCATCCTCATTCTCGCCCCCATCATTCTCCCTCCCATCCTTCTCAACCCCCTCCCCCTCCCCCCACCCCCAAACAACCTTCTCACTCCCCGCCAACCGCCCCAGCTCCAGCCTCGGATGCAGCGTATCAACCCCATCCCGCAACACCCTCTCCAGCACGCCCACCAGCCCCAGCCTCACCAGAAACGCCTCGCACGCCTCCATCCCGCCGCCTTCGCCCTCCGTCCCCGCCGAGTCGACAAACACGGCCCCCAGCACCGCCTCGACCACGTCCGAGAAGAACTTCTCGGCCCCGACGGCCGCCAGCGCCGGCCACGGGTAGCGCGCCGCGCCGCGCAGCGCCGCCCAGATGGCTTCGCGGCGCGCAGCGTGGCGGGCGGCGGCGGCGGCGCTGGCGGCCTGGAGCGTCGGCGCTGAGTGCCGCATGAAGTGGTGCAGGGCCCTGGCGGACGGGGGCGCGGGGACGGGGGTGGCGGTGCCGAGGGCGGTGGTGGAGTGCGGTTGCGGGGTGAAGGCGACGGCGGCGCGCGGCTCGAGGAGCGTGGCTTCCATGCAGAGGAAGGCGAGGAAGGAGGCGTTGACGAGGGCGCTGCGGATCGAGTGCAGGGTTCCGTGCGGGAGCTCGGAGGCGGCGTGGCCGCGGGGAGGGAGTGCGTAGGCCGCGTTTGGGGGTGCGGGGTTGCGGTGCGCGTACAGCCGGCGGGAGACGAGGTAGTCGAGGACGGCGTCGCCGAGGAACTCGAGGCGTTGGTAGGATGAGGTGGCGGCTTCGCGGTAGGAGGTGAAGGAGGGGTGGGTGAGGGCTTCGAGGAGGAGGTATTTGTTAGTGAAGGTGTAGCCGATCAGCTCTTCGACGGACTCGAGGTGGAGCGGAGGCGCGGAGGCGTGCTCGGAGGCGGCTTGGATGGAGAGGATGTTGCGGCACTCGTGCAGAGGGCGCCAGGGAACGCTGGTGAGGAACGTGGAGATGCAGCGGTGTGCTTTGAGCATGCCGCCTTCGACGTACGCGGTGCCGATCAGGGACTCGACGACGTCGGCTAAGATCTTGGTCGATATTGGGCGCTTCTCTGGGTTCTCTACGGCTGCCAGGGTGAGGACATCATGAACGTAGCGAGGTCGCCATTTGGCACCGGTGAAGGACTTAGTGAAAATGAACTTATCCAGTCCAACGCGGCGCGAGGCTTTTGCGAGTGATCCATTCGAGACGATACGGTCTTTGCGTTCGGTGAGATAGCTCTCTGGCCATTGTAGATGCTCGGCCATGAGCTGCACTGCGGTGCTGTACTTGAGGATGGTGTCTCCGAGAAACTCCAATCTCTGGTAGTCTTGCTCGTTGGTAGATGATGCGGTAATGGCGCGGAGGACCATCTCGTGATCGACAAAGCCTATGGGTTTGAGTGCGGTTTCACATAGTTGCTGTACGGTCAAGAAAAGTTCGAAGCGATGCAAAACCGATGGCAGGAATGCCGTGAATATCGAATAAGAAGCCGGCGAGCTGTCTATCAGGAAGTCACAGGCTGGTAGAATGTGTTCTTTTGAATACATTCCATGCTGCGCGGTGTCTCGCATTGGATGCAGGAAGTCGCGGCGCTTGGGGAAGCCTGAGTAAACGATATGTATGAGCGATTCGTCTCCATTCTCCGCTGGTGGTCCGTCGGTAGTCATGTCTACTACTTCAACGGTCTGGAAGCTGCGGAATATGAGTAAGTGCTGCTCCGTTCCTTTCTGGCGTAAAATCCCAATTGTCGGCTCCAAGCCTGCTTGTAGCTCCGCATAGACCTCCAGCGCGGGTCTGCATTCATTGGCGAAGGCTCCGAGTTGGTTCACCCGCGAGACATCGTATGTGGCGATGAGGTAGAGAAAATCATATCTCTCCTCAGTCATACGTGATCCGAAAATTGAATAAAGCAGGGCGCGTGTGGAGCACTGGAGCTGTTTTACTTCGTCTGCGCTCAAGTGCACGGGCTCCATGGGCTCGCTTGTCAGGGTATACCGGATACTTTCATTCCAGTGGAGGACAAAGTCTGGAACCTTGAGAGTGGGCTGAGGTAGTAGGACTACGAAACTGACAGGCTGTGCTTCAACCAGGATCGATATTCTTGTCCTGTACCACAGAGTCGACGGTAATTCCTCGCTGATGGTTTTGGCTACCGGGAGCCATGGATCGATGTGAGGAGCAACTTGAACCATTGCCGGCCTCTTGTCGATGATTCCAAAGTCAGGCTCATCATCTTGATCATTCAGCAAAGGTAAGAGATTGTCGTTGACCAAGCCTGCTTTGTGTAGAGCAACGTAGGCTTGGAAGGCTGCATCTCTCCTTGCCGCTCGTTCCGTCTTCCAAGCTGATACACCCCGATGCTGACGGATTTTTGCATCTACTGACGTCGGCAAGGTGACGGTGGCGGTGATCAGGTCGGCTGAAACGTCGGCAAAGGAAAACCGCGGACGCAGGTCTACGTGTTGCCCACCCCCGAGGATGGCACAAAAGTGATACAGGTGTTGCATTGCATTGTCGAGCGTAAGTAGGGCTCTGTTTCTGTTAGCCAGCTAATGAATAAGAGATAAAGTATGCGTACCCAGTGCTCTCGCAGCGGTAAGTGTCATCCCCTTCCTCGTCAAGTTGCTCCCGCTCCTCGGCTGCTTGAACCTCCCTGAGGTCATTGAGGTAGGCCTCTTTCATCTGCTCCTCCAGATCCAGCCATTTACCGGGAGACTGTGCCAAAGTAGAGTCCTCAGGAAGCATGATGACGAACTTGGAATCTTGCTTTCTTGCACGGCCACGACGCTGGATGAAAGACTTGAGATTCTTCGGGGGCTCGTAGCAAATGACAATGTGGCAGTTTGAGACATCAATGCCTTCTTCCAGCACACTGGTCGCGACAATCAAGTTCTTCTTGCCGGCCCTGAAATCATCGAGGGTCTGTTGCTGGTGCTTGACCTCTACAAGATCGCCTATGCCGAGGTGAGACTTTCTGTGGACAGTCATAGAAGTCCCAACAAATGTCCCGACGTTGAACAGCTCCCGAAGCTGAGGGTGGTTTGACAGGACGTGGTCCATTGCAGCCACGGTAGCTCGTTGCTCAACAAATATGATGCCGGTGAAGCCTTCTTTAGCCTCGGACAGCAAAAGATCGATGAGTGCATACATCTTCGGAGACAGGTTCTCGTGCACGTCTAGGTTAGGGCTGATTGGCTGGGATGCCGCAACAAGCGAGAGCATGTCATGAAGATTATTACCCTCTTTCTCGGACCAGTCAAAGAGCAGGTGGCTCGACTTGGCCAAAAAGACATCAAATTTCACAATGCAGCTCCGGATATAGAACTCAGTGGCGGGCTCTCCAAGGTCGTTGAAGATGCCCAGCGCTCGGGTATAGAGCTTCTTTAGCTGTTCATGGATGTACGTTTTCCTGTTTGTCAGCAACTTCTCCAGCTCTCTCTGGACATTGGCTCTGGTCTCATCTGTCGTGTCGAATGCTTTCTGCCGTAGGCTGATAATATACGGGTCATTTAAGATGTTGTATCCGTGGTAAACGTCGGCCAAGGTAGAGAGAATCGGCGGGCCATGTGAAGGACCCAGATACCGAGCAAGATACTTGAGCTGTACAAGCTCAGGCCTATGGGTAAATCGTAGAAGCTCGGTGCGGTTGATTTTTGGTGTTTTGGCAATTGCGTTGAGACTGCGCTCGATGACCTCTAGACCGTCCGCCTTCGCACTGACAACAGGGCTTGCCGTCAAACCCAGGATCTTGGGCAGCTGGTCTCTTTGACCACTGAGCATCAGTGGATGGTAGAAATTCTGCATGATGGCACTCGCTGGATGGTTGCCCCGACACATGTGCGCCTCGTCAAATATGAGAAGGGCGATCTTGGACAGCTTCACAAACCCGTGGGTCAAGGCATCCAGCAGGACAGCTGGGGTCGATATGACAACCCGAATATTTCTGAGAATGGCATCCCAGACGCTCTGATCCGTCCAACGGTCCACATTGTCATTGCCGCTAAGGAAGCGGAGCTGGTACGCCGGCAAGTACTTCTCGAACAGACAGGATTGTTGGTGGCACAAAGTGACGGTAGGAGCAATAAACCACACCAGCTGCGGGGGAATTAGAATTAGCCGGATGGTACACAACATGCGGAGAGGAAGTCGCACCTGTTCTGGCTCACAAATCTCAAGCTCAGCAGCGGTGCGGGAGATTGCACTGCGGGGGTCAGTGTGGATTCTGGTGAACGGAATGACAGGCCGTACACGTGGGTCTTGCCGCTACCAGTATCCATCTTTTGCAACGATCAGCCTTCGCTCCAAGTGGGTCGTAGTTTGGGACGTACAGCAACGATGACATTCTGCTTCAAGCTCTCCTCAACCATCTCAGCCTGGTAGGATCGGAGGCGGAAAAAGCCCGGACCCCCATCTGGAGAGTCCATCGCGGGAGCAGCGGCTGCGAGGCGGAGGAGTGTGTGAGGTTTTGCAGCGGACTCTCAGGCGGGCGCGTCAGGGCATGGTGTTGGAAGGTGGTGGTGCTGGCTCTGCGGGCGTTTGCGGCGCGGCGAGAAGGCGAGAAGACGAGTCACACTGCAGGCGAGCGACCTGCATCTCTCCCCCAAGCATCTTTCGTACCAGGCACTCTTCACAGCCGGAGCACAACAAAGCGCAGGAAGTCATGGCCGCTGTGTCTAAGCCCTGCCACTGCGCTCGTTCGCGACACGCATTCCGCGGGAGGATCGAGTTAGGCGCGAAAGCCCCGCGGATTCCGCAAGTCACGTGCTGGGGATCTCCGCACAGCCACCGCGCCGCGAAGCTTCTTCTCATGCCTAAATTGCAACACGAGCGCCTCGACCTATTGCGCCTATTGCGCCCTTTAACGCCGAGCAGCTGTCGGCCGTTTGCCTGACTCTCGGTCTGCGTCCAGCCCGCGGCCAGCTCGCCGCAGCCGCAATGCGCATAGAAGCGCCGTCACGGCAGCCGGCATACTTTCACGCCATGAACCGCGCTTCCGGCTTGGCAGCGGCCGTGCGTCGCGATGACGACGGCCCTCCCTGCCGCGCCCCGGCCATGCGCCACACTCTCAGCTGCGCGCTGCAGTCCACCCCCAGAAACGGCTACAAAGCCACGCGGCCAACGTCATGCCATGTAAGGCCCGGCGCCAGGAAACCTTCGTCCAGTGCCGTGACTCGCGGCCGCATTGCGCAGTCCAGGCGCCCTAGGGGAAACCTCCGAGCATAAAACTCTGGTCGAGCCCCGCTGCCGGAGACGTCATCCTCAGCTCACCAGCCAGTCGTTTCCACGCTACTGCCCACCACCCACTGTACGCGTCTACGACGACCTATATAACCTTTCACCACCGCTCGTTCCACCGCGGCTCTCAGAGCAGCCACCTGCGACACCGCAACCCCTCAACAACCTACACCCGAAAATAACCCCTCAATCGCCCTCGCCGCAGCCGACACCATGGACGGCGAACGCGGCCTCTTCTCCCACGGCGGACACAACCAGCCGCCCCACAAGAAAGAGACTCTCCTGGAGAAACTCGAGCACAAAGTCGGACAGAAACTCATGGGCAAGCATGGCGGCGGCGGCGGAAGCCACCAGCAGTACGGAGGTGGCCCCCCGCCGCAGCAGGGCGGCTACTATGGCGGCGGAGCTCCGGGAAACGATTATCAGCAGCACGGAGGATTTGGTGGAGGCGGCGGCGGATGGGGTGCGCCGTCGCACAGCCCGGGACCGGGCGGACACCACCACGGTGGCCACGGCGGTCATGGGCATCACGGCGGGAGCGGCGGCGGCGGCGGCGGCTTCGGCGGTGGACTTATCAACGCCGCAGGCAACTTCGGACCGGGCGGCGGACACCACCAGGGCGGCCCGTCGTTCGGCGGAGGTCACCACGGAGGCCCGGGCGGAGGAGGCCATCACGGCGGGCCCGGCGGCGGGTTCGGCGGCGGCGGAGGCGGTTTCGGTGGCCCAGGTCACCATGGAGGCCCTGGCGGTGGTGATTTCGGCGGCGGCCCCATGGGCGGTGGCTTTTCTCACCATGGTGGTCCAGGTGGTGGTCCTGGTGGGCCAGGCGGTCCTGGCCGTTGGTGAGCGCTTCGAGGGGATGTTTATCAAGAGCGTCATGGATGAGGAGGACTTGAGGTTGATGGAGGTGCGCATGGATGGGTGGTGGAGTGAGGAGGAAGAGGAGAAAATGAATCATGAGGCCAGGATACCCGGGTAAATTTCCTTGAAAGCATGTCACTAAAGAGGCGTTCTTCGTTTGCGAAATAAAAAACCATTTGAAAATTGAGTGTATACCGTGAAATGTTAGCAGTTGAATAAGTGATCTCTTCTAACTGATTTCAGGCCATATTCACTAATACATAGTCCGAGGCACCCATCCGGACTTCCTAAGCAATTTTTGCAGCAGTTAAGGTATTTAAAGTTAAGGGACAAAGAAGGGCTCAGGAGAAGAACGAAAGTTAACGGTTTGCATCTCGTTCCGCACGTGTGAGGCTAAGCCTATTTCAGTGAAACTGGAAACGGTGAATTTGAAGTGAAAGAAGTAATATCTATGTACAATCTTTCTCATTGATGGATTCTTCAGCGTCTTCACTTTATCGGTTCCAGAATCAACCCAGTTATAGTTACAGGATGAATAAGGCTGACAAACGATTTGATGAGAGACAGATCTTCGGTCCAGCGCATCAGTTGCGTGACGGTTTCAACGCATCCGATGCAGCACCGCCCGTCGCCCGCTCAGTCCATCTGCACCGCTTAACTCTTCACCGCTGTAACTCAAGGCTGACGGAGTATGCAGCGTGCTGCGCATTCAGCTTTGGGTAGGATCGCATGTACAGAGCTCTATTGGCTGAGCGTGCTGGGCGGCTTGCGCACATGCGCCTGTGGCGTTCCAGCCCCATCCGCGCAGATGCGCGCATGAAGATTCTTGGCACTTAGATATGAACTCAGCCTCTCACCCATGTACTCAGCAACTGAGCATCTCCCATTCCTTCTCATACTCACCAGCTTCACCTGTGCCATTCATACCTCTGAATATGTCAACCACATTAGCCCGCAAATCACGTGCTTTATTTGCTTTTGCTTATACACGCGTTCTTTCTTTACTTTTTGCCGCACCATACACCTATCCCCACACAGCTCATTCACCACATT